>CAJGYO010000001.1:144058363-144290051 GCA_904845875.1 Miscanthus lutarioriparius | reverse complement strand
AGACCTCATGTTTTCTTTCCTCAAAGGCTACAGGTTTTATTGCCTTTTCTCTGAAACGATTTATACCCTCTTCCTTTATTCCAAACACTGCTACAGTGAAAATTCTATAGGAACTTGTTCCTTTGATCTTCTATGTTTTCCATGAACCAAACATCAGATACTCCCGATCAAAACATATAAATCAACACATAGATTTTTTATTGAAATTATCATAAATATCATTTTGTCCTGTTATTACGTGAGCATTATTCATGCCCTTTTCTCCTCACATCAAATGCGGCTGGCTGATGGTGCCTATTCTCTATAATGGATCAATCAAAGATTATACTAGATCCTTAGGAAAATGTTCTCATTGAAATCTCTAATCATTGTGCACATAGAAAATATACACGAATTTGTCTCCATTAAAATTAAGAGCTAATAAAACACCTAAACCAAATCCAATAGCCACGATTCGAGGCGGGGATATAGAACTTCTCGCATCCACAACCGCATCTTGTGTACGCCGCTCTCCGCATCCTGCGCTTGAAATTCGATTCCTACTTCGCCTTGCTTTGCTTTAACGAAACGTCACAATTGTATGTGGTACATTGTGACGCGTGGCGATTGATGGCGTGCACGGAGCCACTGCCGTGCTCGACCCCTATCGCGCTCATCGGCAGGGATGGCGTGCGCGCCATCATGGTCGCGCTCTACCGCCGCCAGTTCTCAGGCGGGAAGGCCAAGAAGGAGGAAGAGAGGAGGTGGGCGTCAGCCTCTTCAGCCTCTTCGACTAATCGTACGTCGATGCGTGGATCAATCTGATGTTCATCTCGCCTTTGCGTCTTTATCGTTAGCGTGCAGCGTAAGTTGCTAACTTATTGCTCTTGTGGTAAATTCCCGTAGTAGTAGTAGTAAAAACCATGATGCTGGATTTTTTGAAGCGATGATGCTTCTGGATTAGATAGATCTATCTTGAGGGTTTGTTGTCTAGGTCTGAATCGAAAGCTTGTTTGATGCCCAAGGTTTTATTGCATTAATTTTGCTCCTTAAGATTGATCTTTGTTTGTTCTAATCAATTTCTGATCGATAGATTTATGTTGGGTTTCTTATATTGATCTAGATCGAGATTATGTTTGATGCTCAAGGTTTTTGCGAGATTGATCTTGCTGATCATAAATTGATTTATTGTACTCGTTCTAATCAATTTCAATCTACGTAATACATCGTTTCAATCAATTTGTAGAGATGAATGACATGGTACATTGTGATCCCAACTATTTGATCCTTTTGCTTGATGTCTTTTAGGACCATTTCGTGACGGAGGCAGCCTCGGGGCGCCTTCTTGGCGACGAGAAAAATCGTTTGAATTTCGTCATGCCAAATTTTGGTGTTCAATTAGTTTGAGGCATTGGAAAGCGAGCGCAAAGGTTGTATGTGGAGGCTGATTAATGGCCCACAGTCGATGAGGCTTCAGGGTGAAGTCTTTGACCAATGTTCTCATGTATTTGTTACTAGTTGTGTAAAATTGTATTTGAGTTTAGTCCTTACAGGAGGCAAGCGAGTCAGAAAATTGAATCAAACAATCTCTATCACAGCTCTTGATTGTTGTCAGATGGGTTTTACATGCTCAATTCGGGTTTATAATGATTTCTGACAAGCTATACATCACTGCACTAAAAATGCATACACAACATTCCAAGGTGATTATCATGTAATGAGTTCAAAATGTGTTTATGTGATTTAGGATTATATAGATGACTATCTCTTCAGCCAAGTTATGACTCTGTTTCCTCTTGATCGCTGTCATTTTCTCTTATTATGAGCTGCACGAAGAGGCAACTTTTGCGATAAAAAAAAAGAGATAATGTTTATGATTTTTTACTAAAGAAGCTTATTATTTACGGTGCTATCTCAAAAAGTATACGAGTCATGTATGAGCTGATGTGTGTTTGTTTTTTGCGGTTGGTCTAGAAAATCAAGGACATAGTTAGTTTTTTCCTAAATAGTAGACATTTATTTGTTGGTATGGGCTTATTTTGAGCCATTGTAATTTCCTCTTAGCTATTGGTTGGGCAATGTTCTTTTCAATGATTACTTTTAGGGTAACAATTCAATTTGGTATATTTTTGCTTATTACATTGCAGAAAGGCTTTAAATTGATGTGCAGCAAGATCCACCATCCTCCGATTTTGTTTCCTAGAATGATTAGAATGTTAAAAATACGTACAAATACAATGACAAATTTTTTGGTCTAAACTGACATTACATGCATCTTAATGTTAGCTTTGAAAAATGGAACACATTTCTTTTTATGAGATATATGGGAAAGTAGTATATCGTAGAATTTAGGCATTTACCAAATTACCAATGTTCCTACTGAGCTTAAGCTTTGTTGGGTAATCTCATTAGATATGTTGTGTGCTTGTATAATCACAAAATAGTATAAACTAGATCTCTTTGGGTAACTTGATAATTTTGTTCCTTACTGGCATTCTAGTATGGTACATGTGATTGTATCTGAGCCTCCGTTAACAACCCTTTCATAGAGAATGTGTAGTTCCATTTAGTAGAGTCGTTTTATATATTCAACATGCTTCTAACAATCACCTGCTACAACTAATTTCGATGTGTGTGTTCTCTGTTTGCGTTCTTCTTTGTGAATAAGAACATTTGTGGAACAGGTTGTCAAGTTTATCTCTCTGAACCTTTTTGCCTATTTACATTTTTATAAGGGCCAATGTGTGTGGTGGTAGGGGTTTCTATTTGAAGGGCGCTTTGGCGAGTGAAGTGGCAGCATGTGAGAAATCCCGTCTCGGCCATAAACCATTGTTTATATAATATATATGGTGATGGTTTATGAACTTTAAGACCTGACTTAAGTAGTCTTTGTATGGAGCATCTATTTTTTCTGTGTGTGAAATGACTAATCTTTGTGAGGCCTTGAATTCGTGTTTCTTTCATTAGTTGATTTTTTTTGTTTTATGATTTATTTTTTTAGGCGCCATCATAACGTTAGCATGAGTAATATGATATTGTGGAAAAGTTAAACTATGAAAAACGTTCATTGCTTGGTTGTGCATCCCAGCATAAAGTCGCGGTGTTAACACCGGTATTATACTAGTATCAATTATGCACGCCTTTTTGGTCTGGCGAAACGAGTACTAAAGCTTTCGTGGATAATCCAGCGCAAGTCGGCCTCGGCGCTCTCCTTCGCTTTGACCCTGTGAGCTGCGACTGGCCGGTGACGCTGCAATTGGCACTTGGCACTTGGCAGCGACAGGGGATGCATTATTCACTGCTCCACCGATCGGCGATCTTCACAGCTCACAAAGTCACACACAAGTGGGAAACTCGCCGAGCTGTGTGGGTACTCCTCCATCCCGTGCATGACAGCAGTCAAGTTCTAGGACGTTATCGACCGGAACCGTCGACGGCCGTGTGAGATGGGATCCTCCCTGGGGATCTCGCCTGCCTGCCAGTGCCAACGCATTCACCAGGAGTCGACCAGGTTCACCGAACACAATTGACAGCCCCACGCACCTCCTAGGACTGTCGAAGCACTTGTCCGCTGTCACGTCTGTTCTGCTAGGGCGGCATTTAGATTGTAAATTTTTGCGTAACTTTGCGGATCCTATAAGATGTTTCGTTTATATTTGATAAACTTTTGTCCGTCGGCCATACCTAAGCTGCTCAAAAGATCCATCTCATGATTTCTGTAAATCTGCTATAATTAATTATTATTTTTCGTTTTAATCTTTCCATGCATGCGTCTAAAAATTAATATAATGGAGAGAGAGTGAAAAAACTTGAAATTTAGAGGTGATCTAAACAAGGGGGCCTAGAATTACTCGTTCCAGAGTGTGCGCCGCCTGCCGGGTGCCGGGTGCCGGCTGCCGGCTCGCTCGGGAGTCGGGACGCGGGTCAGTTGGATGGAGCCCCACTGGCCGCCGTCACGGGGCAGCAACAGCAGCATCCCCACGCGTCGCGTCAGCTTTGATCTTTGTGCTGCCGCTTTGCCTTTTTCTGGAAGCATCGGCGCACATGTACAGCAACTGCCGGCCTCCCTCCTCGGCGTCCGCTCCGGAACCCGGATACGGCTATCTGCCGCCGACGCAGCTATCAACGGGGCGCGCAAGAAAGTCCGCTTATCATCGTCACAGCTGTGTCCCGGGATGATCATCACTCGCCGTTTTTTCTGGAAGACCAGCCGCGGGCGGTTTGTTTATTGCGGCCGTGCCAGGCTAGCAAAGCCCTCCTCTCGCGTGAATAGTGGTCTACTCCAGCCTCGTTCGGCGGGTAGAATCTTGATTGAAATTGGCTGGTTGTGTGAGAGATAAACACTATTTAGCTGGTTTGATAAACAGTGAACTGAGAGGGGAACCAGCGAACGGCGCCTATCTTTCGTTAGGCGTAGGATGTTTTTTTTTTCATTTTTGACGTTAAGTTAGGCGTGGGATAGCTACCGAGGCAGGAGTTAAAGAGCAAGCTTCTGCAATACTCATTCACATCAAACCTAAAGCGTTTCTTTAGCTTGTGATTGGTTAGTTTGTCTCATTGAGCTACTAAACGTCGATGCATGCAGGGATACGACACATAGTGCTCCATGCCTCATTAATCCTCTACCTAGCACTCACAAATTCCTTGGTATCTGAAATATGGCCCTCCGCGCCTAAGAAAAGATAATGGAGGGACGCACGTTAGTACTCCTGTGCGTCTCCTCCACCTCACTTTGTGGCTGTGACCGTGCTCGTACGCAGAGAGCTGCCATGCATCGCAAAGTCCCGCCTTCTATGCCTCCGGTTCCCGTGGAGCATGTGTCCGCCGTTGCCACCACACAGCTTTTGCACACGTCCAAGGCTCCAAGCTGGTGTTCGTACTACAGACTACGGTCTACAGTACGGGTTAGAAATCATTCACCGTAATTTGCGTTCAACAGCGTGGTACCGTCCTTGTTGCCGTATCGCCTGATCGCCAGATCATTGTACTAGCACATATGCTAGCTAATTTTCGATTTTCAAATCCTGTACGTACAAATCATTTCCAGAAATGATATATAACACACATGTGTTTTAGCACAAAAAAAATATATGAATTTTTTTTTATCTCTCTCCCTCTCTCTTTCTCACCGGTGACCATCGGTAATAGGCCACGGGCGACGCATGAGCTCACCCAGCGCGCTGCCGGCTGCACGCCTCCATGCCCTCATACCGCTACCGCCATGGCGGTGGCGGCGGCGGATCTGTGATTTGTCATTCCATAGAAAAAAATTGTGATTTGTGGAGGCTGGAGGTAGAAGAAGGGTGGAGGTTGTTGGATCTTAATCCTATTGTGAAAAAAAATCATGTGTTGAAACTATATAAAACACATGGTTGCATAGTAGACAGACTCAATCATTTAATGCCAGTTTAGATCGTACGCATTCAAAAAGAAAATTAACATTGGACGAACAATAATGCCGTCCATGCATTCATCAGGAAGTGTCCTTGTGCTCCTAAAACAACCGCAGACATGAATCGGATGCTCATGTTGTCAACAGTTAGGAACACATATTTTTAGAGCCCGTTTACATCACTTGGCGTTTGCCAAAAAAAAAAAAAAGAAGCACTCATAGATTGTGGATTGAAAAAGTTGAATAAGTCTGTCAATTGTAAAGGCTGGCACATGTACTTGACTGTTATGATCCTTAATCAAACTGACGAGACTAGATTTTGGGATTAATAAAAATTAACATGTAGATTGTCAGAGTTGTTTCAACAAGTTGTCCAAATAGAGAGGACCATGTTAAAGTTCTTAATGAGCCTAGACTTTGAATACATGAACCTCATGCTAAAGAAAAGAACATGACGAACCATTTGGATTTCCTCCCATTTCCAATTGATACACTTGGGTGCTACCAAAAGGCTGTTCCGTAGTCCATATGTCACGCAGTATTAGACATGTGTGCATGTGGTAAAGTATAGCAACTGGATGATTTATAAAGAAGTACGGGTACTTATATACATGGTCGATGTGTCACGGAGTTTGACGTTTAGGATAGGGAATGAAGCTACCGTGTTCTTGTATGGATCAGTGTTCCTAGTCACGCACACGCAGTCACATAGAAAAGTGCATGAAGTTACTCTTACTGCGATAGATGCAACAACCTATCACCAAAACCCGGTCCACACACACCTGTCCGGATCCAACAATTCTACCCGGACTTGTAAACCGGACACGGATGAAAAAAAAAACAAAGAACGCCAAGTCAAATCAACCAATCCTATAAAGCGACACCTCACGGGATAACCACCGTAGACTCCGCGCCTCTTCCCCACCCTCACCTCACCCCACACGCGCTGACGCGCTTTCGCCGCACCGAAGCGTCGTGAGCTGCTACTTAACCTAACCCCACCGCCAAACAATTCCCCATTCCTGATTCCAACCAGCCCATTCGAGTACACACACGGGGAGCGGGGGAAGCCAAGAACAAGCAGCGATAGTCGTCTTGCGCGCTGGTGTGTGTGGAGAGAGAGGAAAAGTCGGATTTTGTTTTACGGCTGCTGAGGAGAGATGTTGCGGGCGGTGGCGAGGTGCTGCTGCCACTGGCCGCCGGGCGCCGCGGCGGCGGACGAGATGCTGTGGCAGACGGAGCTGCGGCCGCACGCGGCGGGGGAGTTCTCGATGGCCGCGGCGCAGGCCAACCTGGTCATGGAGGACCAGGCGCAGGTGCTGGCCTCCCCGGCCGACACGCTCGTCGGCGTCTACGACGGACACGGCGGGCCCGACGCCTCCCGGTTCCTCCGATCCCGACTCTTCCCCCACGTCCAACGTGCGTTTGATTGCTGTTTACTGGTATCCGCCTCCTCCTTTCTGTGCCTTTGGTCGTTCCTCGCTGATTCCGAGTTTCAT
Source organism: Miscanthus lutarioriparius (assembly GCA_904845875.1). NCBI lineage: Eukaryota > Viridiplantae > Streptophyta > Magnoliopsida > Poales > Poaceae > Miscanthus > Miscanthus lutarioriparius. Next base: position 144,283,181 of record CAJGYO010000001.1, on the reverse strand, counting down.
GTGGCAGGCTTCGCAAGGGAGCAGGGGGGCATGAGCGCGGAGGCGATTCGGAGCGCGTTCGGCGCGGCTGAGGAGGAGTTCCATAAGCAGGTGAGGCAGGAGTGGACGAAGCGGCCGCGGCTGGCTGCTGTGGGCTCATGCTGCCTGCTCGGGGCCATCTCCGGGGACACGCTGTACGTGGCCAACGTCGGTGACTCCCGCGCCGTGCTCGGCCGTCGAGTGGTCGGCGGCGGGGTCGCTGTCGCCGAGCGGCTGTCCACCGAGCACAACGCGGCGTCCGAGGAGGTGCGGCGGGAGCTCGCCGCGCTCAACCCCGACGACGCGCAAATCGTGGTGCACGCCAGGGGGTCGTGGAGGGTGAAGGGGATAATTCAGGTGAGAACGCGATCAGCTAGCCGACTCATTTGATTGATTTGGTGCGCCTGTGGTGGAATTTGGGGGAAAATATATTTCTTTGGTTGCTTCTTGGTGTGTCTGCGTTAGAATTTGGAGTAGTTTGTTTGCGAGTTAACATATTACGTGGTGGCATTAAGTCTGTAACAAAATTATATTATACTGTTAGTTCCCTGATCTGTACTCCAGTGTCAACAAATTATGCCCCAGCGTGAGCCAGAGGACCAGAGATTTGGAAATCAAGCTTCCTCGATCTTTTAGCAAGTCATACAATTTTCTCCTTTTCTTATGCCTGTTCTGCTAACTTTTTGATGATCTATGCTATGACGGGTTAAATATTACAGTATTGCAGAAATGGAACTAACACAATGGAAAAGTCTCCCTCAAAGATTTTACTAGTATATACAGTAGGACTTAAAAGCTCTTCGATCATACTGAAGATTTTTTCTAACCACTCAAAGAAAGAACACTCCACCTTTTGACTTTTCCTATCTTGATATCACTATTATGCTAAATATCTTTTCAGACTTCAGTTAGTGTACAACTTAGTATGTACAACTCAGCTTAGTATTCCTGGGACAGTAACCTGCACGTGAGCTACTTTATATATCTGACCTAACTTATGAATTTCTACACATTATTTGATCAACTTATGTATCATATCTTCTTGTTGCATATCTCCCGATCGATATTCTCCAAATATCTTTTCAGTCATTATAACTTAGCTTAGTATCCTGATCTTGCAACTTCTGCACGTGGTCTGCATCTTTGTGTTGCAAGCTGCTCTATTGGCGAACTATTGTACCTGGCCAAGTGGCCACCACTTGTGAATGTGATATGTGAAGTTTCACATAAGTAGAAAGCTAATATGTGAATGTTGTAATGTCAGGTGTCAAGATCCATTGGTGATTTTTATCTGAAGAAACCGGAGTATAGCTTGGACCCCTTGTTTCGGCAAGTTGGCGCCTTATTCCATTGAAGAGGCCAGCTCTTAGTGCTGAACCATCAGTTCAAGTATGCATGAGCTGAAACCAAATGACCTATTTCTGATATTTGCTTCGGATGGTCTTTGGGAGCACCTCAGTGATGATGATGCGTGCAAATTGTCTTCAAGAATCCGAGAACCGTAAAGTGATCCTCATTGGTCATTTCATTATAAGGTTTTTGAGTATGCTTACATCGTTTGCAGTCTAACTAATTAAGTCTTCACAAACTTTTTCAGGGATAGCCAACAGATTGGTGAAGGCTGCCTTGAAGGAAGCAACAAGGAAGAGGGAGGTCAGGTATCGTGACCTGAGGGGCGATTGACAGGGAGTGAGGCGGCATTTCCACGACGACATCAGCGTCGTTGTGGTCTACCTTGATCGCCACCGTGAGCGCCGCCACACCAGGGTCATCGACTCGAGTAGCAACTGCACCAGTGCACCCGTGGACATCTACTCCAACACCCATCAGTCTGTGGAGCCATTGCACGCTTATAAGAGCTGAACTCTGGGTAGAGGACTGTTGGGTTGTCTTGCAAGTTAGGCTCTCTCTTGCTGGTGAACGGTGGAGTTGCAGAGCAGGGGGACGACTTACTGCAGTGCCATTGCCATCGGAAGAACTCGAGATGTACATAGATAGCGTGGGGTGCGTAGCATTTTGATGCCGGAGAATATCATTTGGTCCCGAACTACGTAGATAATTGGTTTATCACAGCATTTTCTTGTTTCTTTTTTGTCTGATTATGCTTAACCAGCAGCAGGCCCATCCATTGGGTCGGGCTTGATTTAAGAAATCTGTAATACTCGTGAAATAGTTGATGACAAACTGGAGAGGTTAGTGGAGACCAAAGAATATATGCTCTGCTTACGATCTGAAGGTTAGGTTGTGACCTGAGAATATATACTCTTTGCAACGGATGAGATGCTCTTATTTCATATAGCAATTAGCATTGCTTTTTGTCGGAAACTTCTTTACTTTATGTATGTAGTGACAAGATTACCTCTACCTGGAATCGTTGAAATTCTTCATAGTTTGTGATGTGGAAAGGACTGTTCAAATATCTCTTCGTACTGTTTAGAGGAACGGACTGTTCAGATCGTTCGCTGCGTAATTTTGCTTTCCGTTTTGATAATGTACAGCGGCTTTACACGTTCCTCTCTTCCTCAGTCCTCTTCAGAATACGTCTTCCAAATGGGAAGACGGACTCCAAAACTGGGCGTCTCTTCTGATTCCCTGAGCGGCTGAGCCAGTGAGCCTACAGGCTACATACAGCCTAGAAGCTTCCACACACTATTTCACAGACCCCAACACCCAACTCCAAAGGCCAAAACCCCAAACCCTCGTTCCCCAATCCCCATCGCCATTATCCGAACCCAAGCCAATCCCCAGGGCGCCGACCGCAGAACCGAGCCCAAAATGGCGGCCGCCTCCTCCATGCTCACCGCCGCGTCGCTCTCCTTCTCCCCGCTCCCAGCCCCGCGCCTCCGCGCCGCCGCCTCCTTCGCTCCGCCGCGCCGCGCGGCAGCCGCACTCGTTGTGCGCGCGGCGGCCGCCTCGTCCAAGTCCCCGGCCGCGGAGGAGGCGGCCCCGAAGAAGAAGAGGGCGACGGGCATCACCCAGCCGAAGCCCGTGTCGCCGGCGCTGCAGGCAATCGTGGGCGAACCGGTTATCCCCCGCACCGAGGCCCTCAAGCGCCTCTGGGCCTACATCAAGGAGCGTAACCTCCAGGTCCCCGAGCAAAAACCCTTGCTTACTTACGCTGTATCTGTACATTTTGGTTGGTATTGCTTGTTTGGATGCATACTGAAGATTTTTAATAGCATCAAGCAGGAATTAACGTGACCGTTTTATTCTGAAAGGCACCAAATTTTAGTTGATGCGGTGTACGATTCTACCAATACTCACTGTAGGGTTCTACCATTGGTCAATGGTGCATCAGTTAGGATTCTGCCAATAGTCACTGCATAAATTAGGGTTTGTGCAATCAAACTAATTGCACCATGATTGGTTTTCTCACAATGGTTCAGTCAATGAAGTAAATGAGAGGCCTGTACATGACATTTTTAATACAACTTTGAAGGCATCCTGATCAAGTGGCAGTACATGATATTTGAGTGTGTGGTCTTAGGGCCTGTTTGGATACAAGGGCTAATCACTAGCTAGCTAAAAATGACCTCTAGTACATCCAAACAGGAGAGCTAATAGGTGGCTAATTTTTAGCCAAGTGTTCAACTAGTAGTTAGCCAACTAGCTAGACAACCATAGCTAATTTGAGCTAATTTTTAGCCCAGCTAATAATTAGCCATATTATTATCAAACAGGCCCTTAGATATAGAGCCTGTTTGGATGAGCTAAAACTAGTTACTGGTTAGGCTAAAAATTAGCTCAAATTAGCTGAGATTGGCTAGCTAGTTGGCTAACAACTAGTTCAAGACTTGGCTAAAAATTATCCCACTTATTAGCCCTCCTGTTTGGATGCACTAGGGCTAATTTTTAGCTAGTAGCAATTAGCTCTTGTATCCAAACAGGCCCGTTGTGTAGCATTTAAGATGATGTGTTGCGGGTGATGTTATGATTTGAAGTTGTAATGTAGTGTGCTGGTTATGACAAAGATAGGATTGTCCTATACTTTTCTTTGATATGTTTGTTAAACAGAATATGATTTCTAGTTTTTATGCTGTTAAAATTTCTATTTGCCTGCATCATCTATTGTTTGAAAGATCTTCCTATTCTATATCTTGAGTTTTGACTTTCGATCAATACAGGTGTTTGTTGTTTTGGGTTGTCAATTGCGATGAGTTGGCACATGTAACACAATGTTTATAATCAAAGTCCCTGGAAGCATGCTTGGACTTTGGATTTAGTATTATGATAAAGTTGTTAACCTTGGTAATGTGCTAATTATGATGATCGAATGGTCTGAGGTTCATCTCCTCATTAATCAAGGATTACCTGCTCCCCAAATATCCTAAAAAAATTAGGGATATGCACAAAGGATGTAGGGTGTATTAGAATTTGAAAAGGTCAAACATTGTCATCTTTTTTACTATCAATTAGTGAAAAATACAAGTATGTTTTTGTCTAGTGCACAAATGGTGCATCAGTAATTCAGTACATTCAGTCATTTTCACATGCATTTAGTAAGATGTTGGTTTGGAGTAACTGGTAATATATTATCGAGAAATTAATGATCAAAGCATAACGACGACTTTCTCAACTCCTAATACGCTTATATAAAAAGATGCATTGCTCATGATTCATGCTTTTATCAAAGTCCATTTTACCATCTGCATTCTAATTTTCACTGTACCCTATCTGCTGATCACAGTAAAGATGATCTCTCTCTATTTAACTATACATTGTGTGTTGCCTTGTCTAACACATTTGCCCTTGCTTTCAGGATCCTTCTGACAAAAGGTGGTCGTTTGTGATGAGAAGCTGAAGGTCCTGTTTGCTGGGCGGGGCGAAGTTGGATTCCTTGAGATCGCTTAAGCTTCTCAACCTCACTTTGTGAAGTGAGAAGGCACTCCCAGGAGTTGAGTTGGCCTATGGTTGGTCACTTGTGATCTAGAGAGTGCGTGGGTTGGTTTTTGGTAGACTGAGACCCTGAGTTAGCTCGACTTCGTAGAATGCTGTAGCTCTTGCAAACGATGTTAGTGTGTGCGCGCTTTGTGGTGGTCTGGTGGTAGTTATATGAATCACTGCTTGTTCCTAGTAGCCTTCAGCTCGTATGCAGTTAGCCTGTGTGGTGGGAAGTAATGTGTTCTGCTATGGTTTAAGCATTTGCCCAGTTAACATTGCCAGATTGGCTTCCTTGTCCTTGCAATGGATATAAGGATATTGTCGTGCGATTTCTCATCCTACATGGATTGGTTGTCTCATTCGGATTTATCTGGTGAGCTATCAACTTAGTAGAGTGATTGAATTGAACAGCCTTGTCGTTGCCTGAACCTAAGCTGGTTAGGCAGGCCTATTTATACCTGGGCCAACATTGGGCCCAGCCCTGCAACACTATCGGGCCCAAAGGTGGAGTTTACACCTCCAAAGTCCAAATGCTTCGCCATTTCGGCCTACACAACGCGAGGCAGCAGAGTGCAGAATTACTAATAGCGCAATAGCGGATCTTGTTTGAGACAAATTTCGTCGGTTTTGAGAATCTGCACTACGGAGCCTTGTTACGTGTGGTTTTGAGTGCTTCACGCAACCGGCGCCGGGTGCGGTCGCGTGCATGAGGCGACGGATGACGCTTTTTTTTTTTCCCCTGTGAGAGAAAAATATTATCGTCTCGTTTGTTTGGCTTATAAGCCGTATTTAGCCAGGCTGATAAGTTCAAACGAATAAGCTTATGATCAGTTGTAAAAACCATCAGCGGAACAGCTCGTAAGATAGGCTGCTCGGCGCTGCTGCGTACTGCTAGCTCCCAGCACCAACAGCCACTGCCACGAGACAAAGATGGCGACGAACGAAACCGCGTGCTTCGCCGTCTACCACCCGAGCGAACGCGGCTCCCACACGGATCTCGGCAATCGGCAATCAGCAATTACCAGGGCCCGTCGCGATCCCCAAATCCGATCGTTCACTGATTTTTTTGGCCAGCGAACGATCCCGACCGGGTCTATATGCGGGACGTCTGCACCTACCCCATATGGTTTCAAGTGCCTCACGCCATTTTTTAAAAAACGAACCATTTATTTTAAAATCCTATAGCCCTGTTCGTTTATATTATGATCCGTCTTTTTCAGCTTGTTTTTTCAGCTGAAACAGTGTTTTTCTCTCACAACAAATCAGCCGGAACAGTGTTTCAGCTTGTTTTTTCAACGAAACAAACGGGGCCTATAACTTCCGAACAATGTATCTATTTTTGATTTCGTCTGTATCCGATGTGTTCTACGCGATGAGACGAATAAAACTATATCCCACTTTCATATGTTTCAAAGAATTCGTTTCTAGTAACAATTTATTTATATTAACTTATAACATAGAACTTATAACTTAAAATATAAGTTATACATATATGTTATGTTACATAACTTATTTCTATAACTTATATTGATAACTTGGACAATATAACATTTGTTGATGCAAAAGTGGATCTGCAAACACAAAGGGCTAATACCCAAATCGATATCCAAAGCGTGCCAGTCGATTTAACCTGTTAATCGACAAGGATGAAGATCTGAGCACTTTGGTCCCGACAACAGCGATACGCCCGGAAGTCACGCAAGAGAAGAGGTACTCACGCTGAACTCGAGAATCGCCGAAGGTTACATTGAGACAATGCAACTCGCCGAATCAATGAGAACTTCGTAAAAGAAAAAATATGCAAATTGACGGAAGTCGCGAAAAGTAAGTAGATGTAAATAGGAGTAAAACTTGGTTTTGATATTGATTGATATCTTCATTACATTGCCCCTCACTCCATATTTATACCACGATCTAAAGAGACACAACCAAACACAACTAGGACACCAAGCCCATATATAAGAAACACGTGACTCTTACATGAGTCATACTCTAACAAATATAGAAAAGGAAATCAACTCCTATCTATTTCCACATCCGCCTCAATTCGATGGAAATCTCACCGTCCTCCTTCCCATCGGCATACTCCTGTTTCATCGGCGGTAGTCTTCAATTCTTCTTTCATCGGCATACTCCTGTTTCATCGGCAATAGTCTTCAAGTCTTCCTTCATCGGCATACTCCTGTTTCATCGACGGTGAGTCTTCAAGCCTCCCTTCATCGGCATCGACAATAACACCTCCAACCTCATCGGCAGCGCCGCGAAGTCTAAATCAACCTTTCCATCGCCGACCACCACCATTCTCGGCAACCATCTTTACACAAAGTGGCTTTCATCGGCTATCGAGTATCGATGCTTTCCCCTTGCCGATTAGTCCACTCCGATCATTTTGACACGTGCAAAAAGCGGTGTCAACACATGCCCCCAATTTGGAGTATAAAACCATTAATGCTCAAATTTACTCCGGATAACGTTTGCCTTCATGGAATTACGTAATTCATTCTCAAGCCAAAACTTGATCATTATCAAATCCAATCAAATCTAATCTGATTCACGCACTTGATAAATATCGCTGAATCGCCAAACCACTCTTGCCTTGATTATGGTTAAGATACCAAAACAATAACCCATCGGCAAGGGTCTTAACATGATAATCTTTGTCGTTTTCGAATTAAAATATCACATGCCGATATCTCTTCCAAGTCATGATTACTTGCCACCAACTCATCCGCACAATCCCACGATTATCGTGCGACAGATTACCATATCCATCTGAACCACCTCGACCTACATGCGCCAGCGGTATAGAGATAAGTCCAAAATACCCCTACTCCAAGCGACTTATAAATAGATTCCTCCTAACACTCGTCTTCTACCCTCGAGACTCCAATCTTTGACATTTTCTCTTTTAAATGGCGACTCAAAGCGAACAACTGCTATGACCTCAACCAACAAGAACTCTTCTCCAAATAAGTTAACCTCAAGTCTCCCAACTCGTGCCCCCCATCTTCCTCAAGATAATGGCAATCAACTTCGACGTCCCTGCGGTTCGCTCCACTTCCATTATCTTTTACTTTGATCCCCCTAGTTTTTGCAAATCCATATAGTTGGTGATTTTTCCTTTCTTTTGTTCTTCGAATCCTTTAAACTTAGGAACTGCGCAACAAATTAGTTATTCCAACCGATCAGCCGCATGTCCAATGCCTAGGACCAATGGGCAACCCAGATCCAACTGATCTGATTAATGCAGAGGTTAACAGAATCCCCTTTAGAGCCCAAAATTTCTCTCTGAATTTATGGAAAGACACATTCCGATCTTGGCCCAAGACCACCAAAGGGTGGAAAGATTGGTACTTGAGAGTTAATAGATCGATGCAAGTATATTCTGGTCAGACACAACAAACACTTTTATGTTTGGACATGGCCCAGCTACTCCCACACTTGCCGATGTCCACATGCTCACTGGCTTGGATATTTCAACTGCCGATGAAGGCTCTATCTATGGTAGAAAATCTGAATATAGGGTGAATACCCATAACATCAATGGTTGGACGGGATACATTCAAGAATACCGGAAGACCGGGACACTTAACCAGAGGAACATGCCACATTCTTGAATATGTGGTTAGAAAATTTATCTTCTGTGGTCGATCAAGAGGGACCAACCAACGCCTTCCTCCCCGCAATTGAACTTTTGGCTAATGGTGTAAGGTTTCCTCTTGGCGATACCTTCGAGAGCTCCACTTATCATCTTCTTCATCAAGTGTCTCAGAAACTTTTGCTTAGCGAACCCATCGGCAACCTAGGAGGCCCGTGGTGGTTTATCAACATGTGGCTGAATGCCCATATGCACAAACGTTTGCAATGGGACTTTTTTGCCCAACAATTCCCACGAGAAATTGCTGAAGACCATGTGCTCGGGGACGATGAATCGACAACACGCTCACCCCTCAATTTTGGTGAAGCCATAATTGTCCTTCCTGGAACAGAGGCCAATGAAGACCGGATCGTGATTCTTCCAAAGCTTCTACAATGGTCTTTCTCGTGATCATAGGGCTGGGTACCTTATATTGACGAGGAAAACAGATTCCCCTTCTTTTCAACTTTCTTGATGACACCACAATCGGGATAAGGAACTCATGATGGCCATCATTACTCCCAGGGCAATTCCAGTAAATACATTTGGTAGCGGGAAAAACACCAACATTACGTATGAATTTTACAACCCATCAGCAGTATCCCGTCAATTGGCTTTTGGGCAACTGCCAATCAAACTTTGCTTTGCCGATGTGATCAAACCCAGGGAAACAATCACCTGTGGAACAGATTGGAACAAGGTAGTACAACTCTCCCCCGATGCCGATACTACGGATGTTGATATATCCACACGGGCGCCAGATCCTTCATCACCGAAGTCATATAAGCAATGGTGGCGAGAGTGGAAGGAACAATTGTTTGCAACTTCTGCTCACACATATCGGCACATGATCGACCCTGAATATGCCATCCCTGATGACGTAGTAAGTTTCTTTTAACTCCCTTCTGTTTTTCCCTTCATATATCAGTAACTGACTCTCTTATGACAGGTTAACAACCCAGCACCATCTGTGAGCAAAAGTGGGAAACCCTTCGATCTTGACTGTTTCCTGATATCATCGATCGGCTACAACGCCCCACCTTAATTGCTTTGACTCACCGGAAGATCCGTACCAAGACCATCACCTCTAAGTCCAAATTGGCTCTGACTAGGAGCCACTCCATCGGTTCTTTGCTATAACCTTGGTCAAGGCATTCAAGGTAACAACCTTGTTTATTTCTACTTATGCCGATCACAAAGCTGTATTAGCATTAACCATCGGGGTAAGAGCTGTCTTTGGATCGTCATCGACAATTCCTCCGATATCAAGCACCACTTTTTTGACAAACCTTCGAGGTATCCTCTTGACTTTTCATTTTATCTGTTAAATATCATACCTTACACTTGTTTTGCAGCAACAATTGGGTACATCGGCAAGCGTACCAGATATCCAAGCTTCACAACCAACAAAGTGCCGATGCCCCCCAACCAATCGTTGCCGATGCCCAAGCAAAGCGCAAAGCTTTAACAGAATCTTTGAGGCACGACCAAAGCGACAAAAGGTCCATGCCGATCCCTACATACGCCCCAATGTCATCGGTCATCATACCTCAAGAGCCAACCACCGATGAAGTCACGGAGGATATCCCATCGGCAAGCTCGGTGATCCCCACACGGCATACTCCGGGTTGCTTCCTCCAATCAAGCACGTGAAATTGCCTTGAAGCAGTAAATCGATTAACCTAGTTGATTTACAATACTCATACTTATCCTTAAGCGACCTCCTTTTCTTTTCCTCGAGAACAAGACTCCCCAAACAGCCTATTCTCCTTTGCTATTGACGTCTCGGCGATGATGGAGAGGAAACAAGTTCTTCCCTTACACCTTTGGGAACAATATCGTGAAACTAAATCCAAGTTGGAAGCTCTCTGAACTTTTCTGACGAGGATATCGCCTAGCCGGTAGATGACTCGGACCCATAAAGGCAATTTTCAAAACAATCCGTGGCGGGTCCCTACCGATGTTGAAGAAGTACTCTTCCAAAGAACCCATTTAGAAAGCCACCAACTACAATATCAGCGGGCTGCTCAGCGTGTTGCCGATAGAGCGGCTTCGGGCTCAACTCAAAGAAGAGATGCTACAATCTGAAACAAATTGCCGATGAGAAGCACAAGGGCATCGGCAACTTACGTTTCGGGTCTTGAACTTAGCGAGAAAATCTTGGATTTATCGGCAAGGAAGATGGCTCTATTGGCTGAATTGAAAGAAGTCGATGCACCTTAACTCATGCTCAACAAGAAGAAAGCCGACTACCCAATGCCATCAAAGCCCTTGACAAGAAAGAGATATCCGAGGCTCGCAAAGCTTTGGCCATGAAGAAAAACTCAAGCCTATGGAGGTCTTTGCCGATGGCGATATCAAAGAAATGGAGGCCCGACCAGATTAACTGCGTGCGATATTAGCTATCAATCCTCGTTGAACTTGTAATCTTGTTTATTGTATCGACACTTTATGAGACATTGACATCCTTGCATAATTCTAGCCGATAGGAATTTGTTATCGGAACTTGTACTTTTATGCATCCATCCGGATACTAGGGTAATATTTCTTTAAATATTTTCCATTTAATGCTCGGGAAACACAACCCCTTGAGGGTTTCTAGAATATATCGTTACCGAGAACAGTGATTTATCCGATATGGACCTTCCCAATTAGGAGACCACTTTCCAAACTTTGAACTTTTAGTCCCAATCGGTAAAATTAATTTCCGGACCAGATCTCCATCAAAAAAACCTTTACCTTCACCTTCTTGTCATACCATCCGGCTACTCTTTTCTTATTCTCTTCGATGCTAACTAAAGCCCTTAACAGATGACCGCCCACATCTTCCAACTCATCCTTCATAAGAGTATTATAATCATCGGTTGTCATTGATTTTGAGAACGTGTTAGCTTTAGAGCCAACTTTAATTTCCCAAGGCAATCTTGCATCGTGTCCATATACTAGGCGATAAAAGCGTTACTTTGGTTGCACCATGACATGACATCCGATATGACCACAAGGCTTCATTTAATCTGTATGCCACCTCCTAGGATATTCTTCAATTTTAAGCTTAATGAGTTTGATGATCCCTTTGTTAGAAGCCTCGAAACGACCATTAGCTTGAGCATAATATGGAAAAATTTAAAACTTTAATTCCCATACCTCAACAAACTCATCAAATTCTCCCGATGTAAACATAGTGCCCTGATCGGTAGTGATAGTCCGAGAATACCAAATTGGTAAACAATATGCTCTTTCACAAAATCAATCATATTAACCGATGTCACCTTTTTTAAAGGAATTGCCTCAACCCATTTTGTGAAATAATCGGTAGCAACGAATAAATTTATGTCCTTTACTCGATGGCGGATAAATCTAACCAATGAGATCAATAGCCCATCCGGGCAATACGGTTTGATTATAGGGTTCATAAGCGATCTGGCGCTCTTTGAATATTACCAAACTTTTGACACCCGACATCCTTTAAAATATTTAAAACAATCTTCAAGAATAGTGGCCAATAGTACCCATTCCTTCCGATCATCCACTTCATCTTGAAAGCGATTGATCATTCACACACTCCTTCATGAATTTCACCCATCAAGCTTTTCGATTCATCACTTTGCTAACACATCTAAGTAAAACTCCATCTATAGTTCGATAATATAATTCATCATCGAGGAGCACATACTTGGTAGCTTGGAACCTTATCGTCTCTCAACCTTTCTATATGGATCCTTTAAATAATCGACAATCTCCTTCCTCCAGGTCCTCGGTATCAAGCTGCCGATGTTAGCACTTCTGAATAAGGTGATACCACAAGCATCTTTGAGCTAGTCGATTAGCTTCCTCATTATGCAATCGAGAGATATGTTCAAGACGAAAATCTCTAAATCCTTTCAACAATTGCAAACATCTTTCATAATCTGAAATCAAAGCTTCACTTGGCATTCATAAATTCCGACCAATTGATTTATAACTAGCATAGAATCACCAAAGATTTCAACAACATCGGCGCACGTATCTCCTTGATAATTCTAACCCTTTTATCAAGGCTTGGTATTGACTGATTGTTTGTCGATGTAGCAACAATCGGCAATGAAAACTCATACTTCCTTCCTTGAGGTGAAATCAACACAATGCCGATACTGCTCCTTCACCGCATGTGGACCCATCGAAGAAAAGTGTCCAAGGGCAATCTCGAGAGAGTCCATTTGTATTACAATCTTTGAGTGACGAAATCAGCCATAACTTGCCCCTTAACTGCCTTGGTCGATTCGTAACGTAGTTCAAATTCTGATAATGCTAAAATCCACTTGCCGATTCTACCACTTAATATCGGCATTGACAGCATGTACTTGACTACGTCGTCTTTGCATATGACCGTACATTGGCGGATAACAAATAATGTCTTAATTTGACACAAGAAAAGTATAAACACGTATATAATTTTTCGATGGCCGAATACCTCGTCTCAGCATCCACTAATCTTCTGCTCAAATAATAAATAACACGTTCTTTCCCTTCAAATTCTTGAATAAGAGCTGAACCGATAACTGTATCATCAGTTGACAAATATAACCTGAAAGGCTTCCCGTGTTGAGGTGGAACTAACCTTTGGAGGATTTGTTAAATATTTCTTAATTTCATCGAGGGCTAACTCTTGCTCGGCTCCCCATACAAATTCTGATCGACTTTCAATTTAAGTAGTGGACTAAAAGCCTTGATCTTACCCGGCCAGATTAGATATGAATCTTCTAATGAAATTAATCTTACCGATCAAAGATTACAATTTAGTCTTATTGACGAGAGCAACCACCTTGTTAATCGCATCAATAGACTTCCTCTGATTTCGATGCCCATTTGATGCACCATAAAACCAAGAATTGTTACTGATACACCAAATGCACATTTATTAGGATTCATCTTCAATCCATGCTTCCTTGTGCACTCCGTATATTTTAAATGGATCGGCTAAATGTTTTGTGATATCTCCGGACTTAATCACCACATCATCAATGTAAATCTCCACCGATGTCTTGATGTATTCATGAAAAATAAAGTTCATAGCTCTCGATAAGTAGCGCGGCATTTTTCAAACCAAACGTCATAACTATCCACTCAAACAACCCCACATGACTTTGGACATCTGAAAGCGGTCTTGGGAATATCTTCTTGACCATAAATATTTGATTGTAGCACGCATTACCATCCATGAAGGCGATAATTTGATGCCCGTGCGCGACATCAATCAACAAATCAACAATCGGCATTGGATAGCCATCCATCGGTGTGGCTTTGTTGAGATTCTGAAATTAATACAAACACGAAGTTTTCCATTTTTCTTATAAGCAGAGCCACATTAGAGATCCACTCGCATATCGACCTTAATGCCGAATAAACTTTGCCTCAATTAATTTAGTTATTTGGCCTTAATATCGAGGAAGTATATTAGGGTTGCATCGTGCTATGGTACTGATGATGTGGCCGAAATCGATTTGATAGGTAACCATGTTCAACTACCCGATCGGTCTAATCCGAGCATCTCGGTATAATCCCAAGCAAAACAATCTTTATACTCTTCCAACACATCAATTATTTGTTGCTTACACTTGGAATCTAACTTAGCACTAATAAAAGTAGGTCTTGGCACATCACCATCATCCGATATCTACTTCTACTAAATCATCTGCCGATGTGAACCCTTGACCTAATTTTCCATCATCGGCAAACCTATCCATTAAAACTCTTCTTGAACCGATTGCTTGGATCGGTGGAATTTCATAATCAACAACTCTAAGGAACTCTTTTTCCCAAGCTTCTCCGATATGCATTTAGTTCACTCATAAGTATCTGATTCTGCCGATCACGATGATATAAGAAGAATCACCGGGGACAACCTCAATCTTACCCCCCAATCCAACATGTCAGAGGCATTGATGCATTGTAGAAGGAACACAACAATTAGCATGAATCAATCCCTCCCTAGAAGCAGATTATATGCACCCTTGCCGTTAATAACAAAGAACATCGTCGGCAAAGGTTTTGCTTGCCAATGGTCAATTCAACGATCTTGCCCCTTTAGCCGGTGACACATTGCCTTCAAAATCTTTTCACATCATCATATCGGTTTTGGTCAAGTCTTTATCTCCCTTACCAAGTTTCCGATACATCACATAAGGCATAATATTAATCGCATGCCCCTCCATCAATAAGTACCTTAGACACAGTGCCCCATCAACTCGCCCTTCACAAACAAAGCCTTAAGATGTTTGTCTTTCGTCATCGGTAGGTTTCTCAAAAAGCAGACCATCATTGGATCTAGTGTCAATTGAGCTACTTGATCGAGAGAAACAACTTCTTCCTCATTATCGATAGTGCCAAAAACTCCATCGGCAATATGAATACCATATTAACATCGCCGATGGACCCTTATTTTTGTGTTTTACCCTTGCTTCTTGTGACCGGACATCTCATTGGAGAATTTTCCTCTTGGTATAAATCCTCCACAGACGCTCACGTTGCATCCTCCTTCTCTGCGTCTTTATCGGACCCTCCAAGACACCATCGAGGAAACTTGGTTTTCCAAACCGGTGATAACGAGTCCTAGTTGACTCTACCACAGGCGTATATTAGGGTCTGTAGAATATTTCCTCATCGGGAACTCTTGCATTTGCCATTTCCTCAAGCTCCTCTTGATTCCTTGAAAAAATATCCAGCGCGTTTACCAAGCCTTTCATGTACACTAAAATGCACTTTGACCGATCATGCATTGATGCTCGCCTCCGATCGGCTCATTGATAAATAAACCACGATTGCGGTTGAAACCTCCTTTACGACCGATTGACCCCATAATAACCATTGCACTCGGGGCAATTTTTAACAGATTAGCAATTTAATACCTTCTTCCCAACAATGGATAAAAAGCAGGCACCTCTAATGATCTTTATGCCGATGCCATTCTTCCCGGCGTCTTTCTTCTTCTTTGTTGTCGATATCGATCATTCTGTTGGCGCCAACCCTCCTGCTTTGCCTTCGATGAGTAATCACAATGCCATGTCGAGGAGGTTGTTTGGAACTACTGCTTTCTCTCAACAAACCCTTACTTTTTGCATCATCGGTAGTTATCCGATGTTGGGGATCCAACGATGCGTTTTCTCGTGACCTCGGCGTCAATACCTTGGTCTTCCCTTTGGCCTCCAACGTATTTGGCTTGAAAAGGGTGTTGATCAATTTTCATCGACCTCTGGGCATTGGAAGTACCAAACTTAATTCTCCCAGATTCAATAGCCGATTATAATCATTGCTGAACACCTTGCACTCATTTGTCTTGTGTGAAGTTGCATTGTGCCATTTGCGATTACAAGATCTTCTTCAACTCTTACTCGCCGGGATCACATGATTAGGTGACGACTTAATTTGGCCCTCTTGAAGCGAAGATCAAATATCTTGTCGGCCTTGGTGATATCAAAGGTAAACTTTTACGCTCTTTACGACCAAAGGGACAAGATATCGGCCTTTTATTCTTAACCCACTCGACCAAGCCGATAATCGGTTTTTCATCGAATCGAAATCTCCTACTTCTTCAACAAATGATACTTTTTATTTCCAATTCTTTTTAGGTTCAAAAACCCTAGTGTCTTGATCAGAAATCCTTTGCACAAGATGACTGAGACTTTCAAACTCCTGAGAAGCATATCTGTCTTTAAGATGTGGCAATAACCCTTGGAAAGCCAGATCGGCAAGTCATTCGATCATCATCGACGCAGATTGTAGCACTTATTCTTTACATCTCTTAGCCTTTGCACAAAGCTTTCTACCGATTCATCATTCTGTTTGTCTCAATTTTACCAAATCGGTAAGCTTCTTTTCATGGATTCGACAAAAGAAATACTTATGAAATTGTTTTTCTAGATCAGCCCAAGTAATAATAGAATTTGGTGGTAATGAAATGAACCATGTAAATGCCGATCCGGACAAAGATGATGAAAATAATGAACCCTTAATTCATCTCTGCTACATAGTCGCCTCTCCACATTGAATAATGAAGCGATTGGCGTGTTCCATTGTTGATGTATCATCTTGCCCGGAGAATTTAGTGAAATCTGGTACCTTGTACCGATTTGGGAGAGAATTAAATCATATGCGGGGAGGGTATGGAGTCCGATAAGAATAAGTATTGACCTTGGGCTTGATCCCAAAGCGATCCTTCATAATTTACGCTATCTTATCGGCCCAAAAGCATCGACCTCCTGGCGACGAATCCCATCTGAATTTCTCGGAGGTACCTGGCGATATCCTTCCACATATCTTTGTGGCCCACGATCTCCAGCAATCGGCATATTTGCCGTTACTTGTGGTCCATTAACATGTTGGAAAGGATTCATCGGTGGAGCTGCCGATGCTTGATTCTGAAAACCGACTTATGTGACCTTGTTGAATCCACGCAACTTCTTGATTTTGCTTTGAATCAGATCTTTGAGCAGCAGTGGCTCACCCGACCAACCATTATTAGAACTCATCGGTACAAAACTTACCGATGGTTGGTAATTCTTTGACATTGTTGGATAATTATAACCACTTGAGGCATAAATCTGAACCCAGTTTGACTCATAACGGGGCTTTTCTGCTTGTGTCGGCGATAAGCTTACCGATGGATTTGAATCTGGGCGTTTGAACCAAAGGCATCTGAAAACCCACGGAGTTGGTTGCCACGATGAGTTGATGTGGCATATTGAGGCACTTGGGCCATCGGTAAAACAATGCCGATGGTATAGGAGCTTTTCCTCTTGCATCAAACACTTGAGGTAATCCAGAGATTGAAAGCGGATGACTCGGGAGGCATACCATATCCCCACCAATTAGCGAGAATCGGCTATTTTGAGACACAGGACCTGACATAGCCGATGCCGATAGATCTCGTATTAAGCTGAATTCGTCCTCCTGGTAGTCTGGGATCGATCGTGTCGGGGAGATTGAATATTAGGTAAACCTACCGATCTTTGGAGAAGAAGTAACCACATACCTAGCGGCCGAGGGAGCCGATGGAGTATTGACAGATGCCGGCTCGGTTGGTGATAAGCGGGCCCAACATAATGCGGTGGCGCTTGTCCTTCTTTGAGAGTTCGAACCACAAAGATTATGAACGGTGTTGGACAGACATTGGAATGATTAATCAAAGCATGATTTATTGCGAAATTAACCATCTCTTGAAGTTTACCGAGATTGGAGTCAAAGGTAACTTTGCCGAGGCAACGGCAAATCTTGCTACGGATGACTTGTCCACTCTTGTTCAAAGCTAAACGATTTGAGACAAAGTTGCATGTATTCTTCTCAGCCTTTTCCATAGCACGCCTCTGCTCTTCCTTAAGATCTTCTTCGATACCGCGATAATGTTCCCCGCGACGATCTCGAGAATTGAACATATTGATCGGATTGATTGATCCCACCGAAGCGTGCCAAAAGATGTGTTGATGCAAAAGTGGATCTGCAAACACAAAGGGCTAATACCGAATCGATATCCAAAGCGTGCGGTCGATTTGACTGTTAATCGACAAGGATGAAGATCTGAGCACTTTGGTCCCGACAACGGCGATCGCCCGGAAGTCACGGCCAAGAGGTACTCACGCGGAACTCGAGAATCGCCGAAGGGTCGCTTTGAGACAATGCAACTCGCCGAATCAATGAGAACTCGTAAAAAGAAAAAATATGCAAATTGATGAAGTCGTGAAAAGTAAGTAGATGTAAATAGGAGTAAAACTTGGTTTTGATATTGATTGATATCTTCATTACATTGCCCTCACTCCATATTTATACCACGATCTAAAGAGACACAACCAAACACAACTAGGACACCAAGCCCATATCTAAGGAAACACGTGACTCTTACATGAGTCATACTCTAACAAATATAGAAAAGGAAATCAACTCCTATCTATTTCCCTGTCCGCCTCAATTACGATGGAAATCTCACCGTCCTCTTTCCCATCGGCATACTCCCTGTTTCATCGGCAGTAGTCTTCAAGTCTTCTTTCATCGGCATACTCCCTATTTCATCGGCAATAGTCTTCAAGTCTTCCTTCATCGGCATACTCCCTGTTTCATCAGCAGTAGTCTTCAAGCCTCCCTTCATCGGCATCGACAATAACACCTCCAACCTCATCGGCAACGCCCGAGTCTAAATCAACCTTTCCATCGACCACCACCAGCTATCGGCAACCATCTTTACAAGCTGGCTTTCATCGGCTATCAGAGTATACAGTAACTTTTCTCTTGCCGATTAGTCCACTCCGATCACTTTGACACGTGCAAAAAACGGTGTCAACAACATTTTACAGCAAAACTTATCACCATATAACTTATAACATTAACGTATACCGTGTAACTTATAATTTATGCTAAAACTTGAAAACACAAAAGTTATAAAACACATTTTTTTTCTTTTTTCCTCTTTAATTTTTATATTAGTCTATCAATTTTTCTTTTATGCATGCTACCAACATATTTGCTAATATGTTATGATATTAATTTATACATCTTAGTTGTATAGAATAACTTATGTACACAAGTTATATAAAATAGCTTATGTACATAAGTTGCGTTTGATAACTTTTTTAGATCAGTTGTGTTTTATAACTTTTTATGTTTCTAAGTATTAGTTATAAGTTATATGTGATAATTTATGTGTTATAAGTTAGTTTGCTACTAGAAAAAATTCTTCAAAATATATACAAGTAGACTCTAGTTTTGTTTGTCTCATCGCGTAGAATGCACCGGTGCAGTTGAAATCAAAAATAGATACACCTTTCAGAAGTTATAACATTTAAAAATAAATGTTTTGCGTGAGCCCAACACAGTTGAAATTGAGCACGAGAAAAGAGAACGAGTATACACGCTACTATTCAATTAAGGTCCATGCTTAAATTATTCTTTTCTGAAAAAAGGAAGACACTGCCTGTCGGAAATGTGTTCGCTCGTTTCCCCGTTGATGAGCGTTCGCGAATTATCCACGCCGGTCGCGATCGCGGCCTCCATCATAACTAGCAGGTACCCCCGTGCTTCGCACGGGCCAGCAAGGTGGAACTATAGTAGATCATATGATTATACATAGTACAAAAAAGATTAGTGAAATTAGTTACAGATGATTGAGTTGGATATGGAGACTCATTTTGCCCTTTGTAGGATAACATTAGTATAGTACAGTGACGGTTGAGTTGGATATGGAGTCTCATTTTGCCATGGGCCGAAGACCTGAATTGTTACATGAGGATACCAGACACGCTTGACTGAACCTGACATAGTAAGACCTGTATTAGTGAATAATAAATTAGAGGTCATTGATGGTAAAGAAATTTGAGAGTAGCGAGAAGATCTGGCCAATCTGAGTACATCAATTGCATATTTCCTCAATTTTTTGGAACAACGCCTACAATTCGTGGCACAAACAAATGAATGAACTAATTATGAACCAATTTTAGAGAACACAAAAAAAACAAATGTGTGCCCAAATGATATAACGGGTGACTCAGGAAAACAAAGGAAGAACAGACAAAATACAGAGTTTCATATGCATGAAAACATAACCTCAAAGCTATAACTGATCTGACATCTACATCCACAGAACAAAGGAGAAGGTGCCGTTGAAATACCTTCATAAGAGGTGTTAAAATCCTTGTGATCAGCAAGGGCATCATTTATGTAATGTTAACTTATAGAAAGAAGCATTCTTTAATGGAACTCTTCTCTTTGGTTTGAATTGAGTGTCTCACTAATCGCGTCAGGTCCATGAGGCAGTTCACTTCACTTCATCACTGATTCACCAATTAGATTCTAAGTATTTAGATGCATTGGAATTTTGAAACTAATGTGACTCAGCCTGTGCGCAACAAAAATATTCTATATTTATTGACTAAGAGTACTATTACCAGTTCTCGTAGGTGACAATCTAAGGCCAATAGTATGTACCATACAATGGCATTTAAATGCTTCCCGGCGTTGGTATTTGGGATCGTAGAGTTTTTCACGCATAAGCAGAAAAATGAAAATGTGTGCTCTGTCATCTTTTAGGTACCAGATGCCCCTAAAGTGTAGGCTAATAAATTAGGCTATGTTGTAGCTTCACACTAAATAATTGAAGCAGAATGTATAACGGAATTGCAAGATAAGCATCTCCTGGCTAAACAAACTTACCTACAGTTCTTCATAGGAACGAAAAATGAATAGGAATAAGAATGGTTAGGAAATATTCATTACGTAAAGAACCTATGTCAAACCTTGCGCAAGTAAATGGTTTGAGTCGTATATGTAAAATAACTCATGAAAAAAGTGCGACATTCAAATATTTTACACACCCTGTATGGACAGTATATGTTTAATTGAAATTTCGGAGTCATGCGAAATGGGGCTGAACATCATACATAAATTTATGGAGGATGGCGGTCAGGCAAATGCAATGAATTGGAAATAAATTAGGAAGGAGTGTGAAACATAATTTGGGGAGCAACATCTAGACAATCACAATATGCGATCTTGCAAAGAATAACAAATCTGGGTACTAAAAATGGCAATTTTTTTCTCAGACAGGAAAACATTGGTGCCTAAATCTGACCACGCACAGAAAATCAAACTGAAATGACATACCTTGTTGGGATAAAAAGTAAGCCGAGACTGCAACAGGAGCATAAAAGAAGACGATCATTTGCCATCATCCTGAGGCCAAGATTATCCAAGCAGATGAATATACCTGTTGATAAGTCTAAGTATCAGCCCACAACTATAGCGAAAAAAATCCATTTGAACAACCATATTTACATGTCAGTAGATAGGAAGGAAATGAGTCTGCAAAAATATAAATAAGACGACTCAGTACACGGTGGCAGGAATTTGGAGAGTAAAGCGGCAGAGGCTGGGCTGCTGGCAAAGCTGTACCTCATGATCTCTTTCTTCATCGGAGAGGTGCATAATAATAAGGTTATAATAACTGTTACAAACAACTACAGGATTAGAAATATTAAAAGTAAGCTAAAAGTGTGTATGGAAACATAATTGGCAAAATAACTAAACATTTGTGAACCATTGAATCGAGTACTCAAAAACTGTAAAGCCTAAAGCATTATGTTTTTCCTGACTAAACTTTGTTTCCTTGTTTGCGAGGTTCCTCGCTTCCTTGAGCTCCATCAGCATAGTAATTCTCTTCAGACACCTCCGATTCAGAGGCAACAACTCCCCTTCTTCTGCTAAACACTGTCCTATGATGGTAGCCTTCCTCCTTGCCTCGTCATCCACTTCTTCGTAGACAAAAATGTAAGGTTGGAGCAGTATGTAAGGCTGAACAGCTTCGGCAGAAGGAAAATTACATGGCCAATAACCTTGACCTCGTTTGTGGCAGTAGCACACCACCTTTTTTGTTGTCCTAATGTTTGGTTTTCGTAGTGCAGAGGAGTGGACCTGGGGGCAAAATGAGGGAAACAAATTCATGGGCACTACAAACTTTGTTTGCATACACCAGTCAAAATAAGAATGAAGAGCGTGTCCAAATTTCAGTAGGATTGCTACAAATCCGCATCGAGTGTGAACCTCCCCAAAAATAGCACAACATCACAGGCCCAGGCAGGTCCGACGGGGGACAACAAAGCAGCCGAGACGAATCGGAATCGCGGGCAGGATTACGGAGTGGTATCCACCGTAGCGGGAGTGTGCGTGGCTGCGGCCGTCGTCCTCCGCATCGTTGGAGGCGTCGGCATCTATCTCCTGGTTGCGCTGTGGGGGCGACTGCGACTGGTGGCCGTCGCCCTCATCGACGACCTCGATGACGCCGCCGTCGTCCTCCGCACCGTTGTCGTCCTCCGACTGGTCCGAGAACTGGGCGATGCTGTTCCTATCTCTATCTCTATCTCTATCTCTATCTCTATCTATCCCTGAAGCCGCGGGGTCGCCAAAGCCGACGCGCCCGCCCGCGCCTGTGTTTCTCTATCCGTGCTCTGGCTCTACCGCACGCCGCCGTGGCGCAGACGAGACGATTATTCGGTCGCGCGCATGTGCGGCCGCTGCCGTCCAAGCGGGCCGAACCGAACACGAACAGCGGGAAGCCGGGAACCAGCGCACTCCGCGACCGCAACGTGCGTGCGGGACTGCGGGCGCGGTGTGCGTTCCAGACGGGTGGTGTCAAAAAGAGCGCGCCGTTGTGTGACAGAAAAGGCGCTCTGACGCCGGGGCTGTTGAACTGACCGTCTCTGACCCCGGACGTATCGACCTCGAACGTATCCTGCTGCAAAGATGCTTCCGTTCTATAACAAGATGAACTGATGAAGAGCTGTAGTAAAACCAGTGGTTTACTTTTTTTTTTTTGAAACAAACCAGTGGTTTAGTAATTGCTTGCCTTGTAAGCATGGCGTGCTCTCCTTTCGCCTTACCCTCCCCTCGTGCTCTCTCATCTTTACTTTGGTGTAACTACGCCTACGCGTAGTGTGTCTGCGGCTGCGACTCTCTTGCACGCCACATCTCTAGGGAGGATGAGTGAGCACGCGTGCTGGTGACTAGCGAACGTTCCAGGTTAATTCCCTTTTGCTCGTGTGGGTCAACGAACCGTATTTTTCTCTTACATTTTGTTCATTTTGGTTTGTTTAGTTTATAAACTGTACTTTTTCAATTAATAAATAGTATTTTTCTTTCACACCAAATCAGTGAAGAGTATTTTAAACCTGGCTTATCAGCGTCCACGCGAACAGGGCGTTAGCGTACGAAGAATTCCTGTAAACAGACGCCTATCAATTCCACCTGCCCGGCTAAAGGGAGACAGCACATTCAGATCGGACTGGACCGACGGCAGCGCTGTGATGTGAACAATGCGGGAGCTGCCAGACTCAGAAGCACTGCACTGCACGCCGGGCGAGGAAGTGAGAGTGAGAGCCTCGGCCCTTTTTAGATAGCAGCCCCAAACTTTACACCCGGCGAGGACACTGAGAGTGAGAGCCTCGACCCTTGTTTAGTTCGCACCCTAGAACTTTACACCTTATTATATTAAATATTTGACACATGCATAAAGTATTAAATATAGATTAAAAAATAACTAACTATATAGTTTAGAATTAATTAGTGAGACGAATCTTTTAAGCCTAATTAGCCATAATTTGATAATAAATTACTACAATAACATATGTGTTAATAATAAATTAATTAGATTTAATAAATTCGTCTTGTGATTTACTGGTAGATTCTATAATTTATTTATTTTATTAATATCCAGATGTGATGTCCCAAACTTTACACGCTCCAGGGCCGTCGGCACGCATTTTTGACACCCGCCGCGCCGCCGTGGCACGAGAAACAGTTGACGCGGTACAGGCGATCGACTTTGAAACTCGGCAACTGACTGCTATCCCCGAAATTTTTGGCGAAATACTACTGTAGCGTTTTGTTATTATTTGACAATTAATATCTAATCATAGTCTAATTAGGCTTAAAAGATTCGTCTCGTGAATTTTATCTAAACTATGTAATTAGTTTTATTTTTTTATTTATATTTAATGCTTCATGCATGCGTCAAAGATTCGATGTGACGAAGAATCTTAAAAAAATTAGCATTTTGGGAGGAACTAAACAGACGCCTAGATGAAGTAAATGTACACGCGTATCTCCACATCGCCCTTGTCCGGTCCCCCAGCTGATCTGACAACGGCGATTGGAAGGCATGCATAATATTGCTAACATGCTCATCCGATCCCCACATGCCACATATGGCTCTGTTCGCTGGTCTGAACTTTGACTGAAACTGGTTGAAAAATACTGTTCCGGCTGAATTGTTGTGAGAGAAAAACACTGCTTCGGCTGAAAAAATAAGCCGAACAAGCCAAATTTAAGACAAGAGAACGAGGCCAGGCAACACGGTGATGGACCGTCTCGTACTTTTGATCGCTCCCTGGCCACTAGCTGGGGAGGCCTGAGCGAGAGTGCAAACAACTGGAGTACTTTGCTTTTGCAGTTGCACAGTCTTGTAATTCAGGCTGAACAAGCACGCATACACACGACGTTATAATGCCACCGAAGATATAGTGTCCTCTCCAGACAACCCCACCTACAATTTTCAGCTGCACCATTATTAGTCCACCATTTACTGGTGCCAAAGTTGTCTGACAGCGTGTACGTACTACGTAGTCGAGGCTAGGAACAGCTACAGTCATACAGTGTTGGTATACCGCATACGTTGGTATGTATGTGAACTAACCATGGTAAAGCATGATGACCTCCGATCCCTTAAAGAAAGGTCAGCCTTTTGGATGCCAGCTCACATCTCATCAATACAACACTAGGAGGACATGGGGTCCGTTCACGGTGTATGCTCACACACTCGCACCGGCCAGGCCACGAGTTAAGCCAACAACTCTGCAACGCAGCAAGGCAACATACCCAGCAGAGGCCAGAGCGAAGAGCCTCCAGCTGCCAGCTACAGCTACAGGCTACAGCACCGCCGAGCAAAAGCCGAGGACGGACGGTCGTATAAATCACCCCCCCCAAAACCCCCAAAGCCACCACCCTCACTCCGCTTTATCACCAGCGCCCTTGCTTCCCCAAACCTCACACAAAGCAGCAGCCAGGAGCAGCAGTAGCAGACAAGGTGGGCAGAATGAAGCTTGAGACCACCGCCACCGTTGCTCTCCTCCTCTTCCTCCTCCTGGCGCCGCCTTCCCTCCGTGTCTCCATGGCTGGATCAGGTAACCGCCAGCAGCTCCATCATCTCATGCCGTTTCTGGTGCTGGGCAGGCTACTCTATTCACACGATCGAGCTTCTCCTTCTTCCTTTGGATTTGGGCAGCGTTCTGCGACGGCAAGTGCGGGGTGCGGTGCTCCAAGGCGAGCCGGCACGACGACTGCCTCAAGTACTGCGGGATCTGCTGCGCCAGCTGCAACTGCGTGCCGTCCGGCACCGCGGGCCACAAGGACGAGTGCCCCTGCTACCGCGACATGACCACCGGCCACGGCAACCGCACCAGGCCCAAGTGCCCATGATTCCTCCGGAGTCCGGACCCTCTCTGCCTCTCGCCGTCACCAGCTCCAGCTGGCCGCCATGCGTAGCATCCGTGCATGCGCACCGTCCGTGACTCTGGATGGCTATGCATGCGTCTGGAGAATGATATATCTCTGTCCTAGCTACCGGTACTCTGCTTGCCTTCCGAAGCTTCTGCTTTCACTAGTTACTACTCTTACTAGTATGTACATGAGAGAGGACATGCATGCATGGAGATGATGTCGTGTTATGTACACTGGCCGCTTGGCCAGGTCATAATAATGTTGTGTATTATTTATTTTAATAGACCCTTGGCTTGGGAGCTACTAGATGAGACGCCCTGTTCGTTTCGTTCGTTGAAATTTAGTTTATACTAAAATACCATGAGAGAAAAACATTCGCTGAAAAGTGCTGCAGAACAGGGCGAGAGTTTCCAGAGTCCATAAGTCCATTGTGCTGAAATGTGATTCTATCACGCACAAGTTTTGTGTGAGCCTAAGCTCATCTCCACAGCCAGGCCGGCATGACTGAAGCATGAGACGTGCGTCGGTGCCTCGGTGGTGCAGACGCATCGGCCCCACTCCAGTCCTTCAGTTACTCCCCTGGTACGAGTGCTGACTGACTGCGGCGCGTCGGTCCTGCCACCAGCCCGCTGCGGTGCAGCTGGACAATGAACACTGAGACGGTGAGACCTCAGAACGGCAAGAGTGGGATCCATCGTTGATTGATCCCACCGTCCTCCCTGCTTGGCTGCTCCTTGCTAGTACCAGTGAGCAGTAAAAAAACAACTGCCCAGTACACTTCCTGGAAATTTTCGTCACCTATCAACAAGACTGTTAGGCTCTGATTGGTTCTTAGCCACACCTAAAATTTCTGTCACATCGAATGTTTGACGATGAATAAAGTATTAAATATAGATTAATTACGAAATTAATTGCACAACTTACGACTAATTTGTAAGACGAATCTTTTAAACCTAATTAGTCCATGATTTGACAATGTGGTGCTGCAGTAAACATGTGCTAAGGACGGATTAATTAGACATAAAAAAATTCGTCTCGCAAATTAGCCTCTATCTATGTAATTGGTTTTATAATTAGTCTATATTTAATGCTCTTTATTAGTATCTAAACATTCGATGTGACATAAATTTTAGGAGCGACTAAAGAACCAAACACCCCCTTAGTTGGCAACTATATATATGGTTTAAAACTTTTGCATGAATAATCGACATGTGCGCGGCTGCATCAGGCATTCAGGCATACAACGGTGAGCAATGGTCTATGCGTTGCACTGCACGGATACGAAAACATATCCTGCGTTACCGGCCCATACGGTGTTTACCGTGTCACCAAACAAGGTAGCACCTAACATAGTTACACAAAAAGTTACAAAAAAAAAAGGGTAGAGAATGCAAACATCTACGTATACATGCAAAACTTGAGATGCAATACAAATACGTGTGGAGATAAAGAAGTAAAATCAACACATGAAAAGTTACGGGCGCAAACAACTTGCCCTTTTGCCCATACATAGTAGTTAAGCCCCCAGGTGTTACTATCTTGATATACAAGTGGTGTGAATATTATATTGCTAAAAATGCAGTTTGTAGTTAGATAATACAAGGACATTCTGTTCGAGGTGAACTCGATTAACCTCGTGAAGGGTGGTTACAAATCAGATGTAGCGGACAAGCACATGCATTCACCCTCTTCTGTCAGATATTTTCGCAGTAAAAAAATGTAAGAAAAGGTGACCTTCCCAGTGTCATCTATATGACTATATCTACCTTAAGTTACTGCAGGTTAGAACAAGACAACGCCAAACCACCTAATCCTACTGAACCAAGTATTATACATACAGTGGCATTGCACATCAAGCGATCACAGAAGTTCACTGGCTAACTTGTCCTCTCAACTCTCATGTTCTTTGCCCGGTTCGTGTGGCTGATAAGCATGACTGAAAGTACCGTTGACTGATTTATTGTTAGAGAAAAATACTGTTCATTAGCTG
The DNA here is from genome assembly GCA_904845875.1 of Miscanthus lutarioriparius. Taxonomy (NCBI): domain Eukaryota; kingdom Viridiplantae; phylum Streptophyta; class Magnoliopsida; order Poales; family Poaceae; genus Miscanthus; species Miscanthus lutarioriparius. The sequence continues at coordinate 144,255,648 of CAJGYO010000001.1, read as the reverse complement.
AAAAAATGTGGCTTATAAGCTAAGCGAACAGGACGCGCTTATCGTTGCGCACCTTTCAGTACAACTGCAACAGATGCTTCCTGCCCTAGAGAGCTGCCCACAGGGCCTTCTGGATCAGGTTACAATCAGACCCTATTCTTGCACATGAAAGTGTAAATCCCGTAGGACACTTTGGGCCCTGTGGTCCACAGAACCCGGCACTGGTGGAGTGTTAGATGAATCTGAACAAGATATAAACCAGAGTGCTGAATAAGGATGGCCCATTATTCCCCAACTTACAAGCCGACTTTTGTGTACAGCAGATAACTCAAGCCCATCTCATAATTATTGCACTAGCACGGAAGAATACAGAAGAGGCGACCAAAATTGAGCACAAACTAATCAGAGTACAGTCCAGCATTGATCAAGAGCAATTAGGGACAGGGAGAGAAAGACAAGAGGGTAATCACTTCAGGAGCATTTCAGCAATCTGAACAGCATTGAGTGCGGCACCTTTACGTATCTGATCACCACAGACAAATATGTCCAACCTGCCATTGTATAGATGATTAGTTCCGATATATCCTTAAATTCCTTATTCATTTTCATACACAAGTAATGCACAATGAGGTAATGCTTCTGTCAACTGTAACTGTCAAACATTATCATACATACCCTCGGTTATCATCCAGGGACAAGTCCAGACGAATTCTACCCACTGCTACATCATCTTTATCTGATACCTGAAAGACAGGGTTACTTCTTGTCAGTAAAATCATTCGAACAACTTCTCTCTCCTGGAACAGCACAGCTGTATAAGAGTGTGAATAGTGAGTATTGCGGTGGTATTGATGAGCATGAATCAAAATACCTCCAGAGGCGTAGGGAAGCGATTGGAAGCACGGTCATCAATAATGGTAACACCAGGAGCTCCTCTCAATATTATACTACAACATAAACATAACCAATTTGTTTTCTGCCACATTTACAAATAGTCAAATTCAAATAAAACACCTATCCAGATGACAAAGTGGCAGGTTCCAAGAATCAATTCACTTAGCACAAAAGAGACAAAAGAGAATAGTATGAAAGAAACAAACATATTTCCACGAACAGAGAAGTTTTAATGCTAGCTAGCACATAATATGCAGAATACCAACCTCATCAAGTGGCTTTTCAAACTGTAGATTGACACTTTCAGCATGCGCACGCATCACAGGAACCCGTATGCAAGTAGCAGTTACTTTCACATCCTTGTCATTCTAGCAATGGACCGTACAGTTAGAAGGCATATTTGCTCAAATTATCACAATGAAAGAAAAGTTTGACAGAGTAATGCAGACTTCACAGGAAGCTGTTTAGACCAATGGGACCACAAAGACTAACCCAAAATTTTCTGGTCTCCTTCACCATTTTCATTTCTTCCTCGTTATACCCATTCTCAAGAACTGGTGCATTGTGTGAGAATATATTAAAAGCATACTGCACAAGAGACAAAGATATTCAGCATGAAGAACTCATGACTAAAATAATTTGATATGTGCTCAGGATACTTCAATTTGTAAGCCAGAGCAACCTGCTGTTTGAAAATATTGCGTGTTGGCGCCTTCCCCTTCCAAGACCTAAAATAAGGTGTAAAACATTGAGTGACTAACCAAACAAACACATTAACTGGACAGGGGAACTTGGAGAAGAAAATATGTACCTCCTGAGTCTGCAGCTTGAGTTCTTCCATTGCCGCAGCACCAGCACCACTTGCTGCTTGGTATGTGCTGACAACCATCCTTAAGACCTGCCAAGTCAACAAATAGCCATTAATTTGACCGTGGAGGGAGGGCAGTCAACAAGCAAATCAGATACGATAAAAAAAAGTTATCTTAGTAGCAAAAAGACATGTGATAGAAACATAATAGCTCACCATACAAATGTATTAGCAATTCAAGCAGAATCTGCAACCCATATAAAGGGCAGACCCAGTGCCACAGGCTCCCACATGAGTGGGGTCTAGGGAAGGAAAAAACCGAGGCAAGCCTTCCCCCCGCAAAATCTGCAACCCATATAAAAAACAGAATTGGCAAGACAGTTCCAGATAAGTACAAGTCTTAAATAGCCTATGGTTAATCCCTACTGCAAACCTTAATTTGAATCATCAAGACATCAACTCCTAAGGATTTGTCACAAAAAAAATCGACGTGCTGTGATACCATCAATTCAATAATGAAGATTTTTATTTTCAGACAGACACAGAACACTGAATTTCGGAAACATGGAAGAATAAATAATGTGCCGTTTTGTTGGCTAAAACAGAATTGGCAAGACAGTTCCAGTCAAGTACAAGTCTTAAATAGCCTATGGTTAATCCCTATTGCAAACCTTAATTTGAATAATCAACTCCTAAGGATTTGTCACCAAAAAAAATCGAAATGATGTGATGCCATCAATTCAATAATGAAGATTTTTTTTCCAGACAGACACAGAACACTGGATTTCGGAAACATGGAAGAATAAATAATGTGCCATTTTGTTGGCTAAAACTACACTGGAAGATCGAAGATTCAGAACAGTCAAATACTAGCAGGAAAGCGAGTCATTGCAATGTTGTGGACTGTTAATATGATCCCTATCTTCAAGCTTGATTAAAGTAAAAGAACTAAATTAGACAGTCCAATATTCGATTACATGTATTGATTCATCTATACGATACATATATACTTTTTTTTTTGGAAAGATAGTACTTCTATTTAGTATTAGGAAGCATAATTCCAGAGATTAATGTTTGGTTTCTGCCGTTAAATAGCATGTGAATTATACAGTTCTTCAGCATCAGCCTTCCGTCGCTTCAAATTAAAGTTATTGAAATATGGATGATGCTTCCGACATCCCAAAAAGTGCCCAAAGTGGTACCTTAGCGTGGCGATGGAGCGGCGTGGCAGCCATGAGGCAGATGATGGTCGAGCAATTTGGATTTGCCACAATCGCCCCCTGCCCGAGTCGGACGTTCCCCATGGCCTCGGGGCTGACCTCGGGGATGACGAGCGGCACCTCGGGGTCCATTCGGAACGCGGAGCTGTTGTCGACGACGACGGCGCCTCTAGCGACGGCCGCGGGCCCATACTTACGGCTGACGCTCCCGCCGGCGCTGAACAGCGCGATGTCGACGCCGTCGAACGCCCCCGGGGCCGCGAGGTCCTGGACGGTGTACTCGCGGTCCTCGAAGGCGAGGCGCTTCCCCGCGGACCGATGGCAGGCGAGGAGGCGGAGGCTGCGGTAGGGGAAGTCCCGGACCGTGATGACGCGAAGGAACTCTGTGGCAGAACAGCCTAATCGAGTGCCTGCTTTGTAACAGATACTAACCACCTAAACGAGAACACTAAATTACTTTGATCGGGCATATCCCAGAAGAGAGCTCAAAAATCTATATTTTTACCATTAGAATCATAAATGAGAGAATAAAGCTTACATCATTCTGAACCATTTCTTACATTATTTTTAATACAACATCAGAGTATAATATTTATTAATATAACAGCGGAATGAAATCATATTATCAACAATTTAATTGAACAGCGAAATCTAAACATGTGATCAGAATTACAGCGGAAATAAATATATAATTAGGACATGATTAAGTATTGATATATAAATTACGACAATAGATTATGAAACTTTCATTTATAAAAGCATTTGGTGAGAGTTATAAATAACAACTACGATCGCAGCGTAAAGGAATCCTCGCTGAGCCCACCAGGAGGTATCCACACAAAGAGTTAGCTCTAGCATCCACCTGTCACCTGCAACAGGGGGAATAAAACCCTGAGTAGTCAATTGTACTTAGCAAAACTTACCCGATAGGAGTAAAGAAAAGACTCCAAGAATATGCAAGGCTATTTGGCTTGTGGGTTTATTGCATTTGCATAAAGCATTACTAAGCGTGCGTCCTTATATTCGATTTTTTTTATTAATAACCGCATTGGTTCATTAACTAACCATTTTATGTAAGCACCTGTGCTACTTTCAAGCAGGTGTTAAGCAATTAGATTTCCTTTTCTTCCATCTTTCATCTTTCAGTTCTTACTACGATGCTAAACCATAGACAAGCCGTACCGGATTTTTCGGCGATTCGCGAATCAATGTCCCCAGCTGGGTACCTCGAAAACACACGCCCCGCTTGTACCACAGGCACAAGTAGTACCAACCCATCACTCTTTTCACCGGGTGTCCTGTCCCGTCAAAACCCAGGACTCAAACCCCGCCCACGAGTCCGGACTCGAGGCGGTGCAAGACCTCCTCCACTAAAAATAAACCCTGACGGTCGATCCGGAAAGAGCCGGATCCGCGACAAGAGAGCAGTAAGTCTTCCAAGCGCCCATACCAAGTATGTGTTCGGGATAATAAGTCTGTGACTTGCCTAGAGGCTCATCCAACGACCGGTCCTTAATTGACACAAACAGGGAAAGCAGTGTAACCAAGCTATGCCCCGCGTCCACGGCGACACAACTTCTTACATCCACCAATACCCAAACCATATCCCTACTCGGTCATCATTTTTTCTTTCCACCATTTATTTATTTCCCAAGTGATAATAGTTCAATAATATATTTCCTACGTCTCGCGAGTGACAGACAATCACTCGACTTCTACCGGAGTCCTATAGCATAGCAATCTACACGATCCTATCATACTAGTAAGGCTCATAGGATAAAGATATATATATCCAAACTGGGACTCCAAGCCCCCGCCCCTGAGTCCCAGACTCAGAGCGGTGCAATGACCTCCTCCACAAAAATAAACCACGACGATCGATCCGAGAAGAGCGGATCCACGACAAGAGAGCAGCAAGTCTTCCAAGCGTCCATACCCAAGTGTGTGCTCGGGATAATAAGTCGGTGACTTGCCTAAAGGCTCATACAACGACCGGTCCTTAATTGATACAGACAGGGAAAACAGTGTAACCAAGCTATGACCCGCGTCCACGGCGACACAACTTCTTACACCCACCAATACCCAAACCATATCTCTACTCGGTCACCATTTTTCCTTTCCACCATTTATTTATTTCCCAAGTGATAATAGTTCAATAATATATTTCCTACATCTCGCGAGTGACAGGCAATCACTTGACTTCTACCGGAGTCCTATAGCATAGCAATCTACACGATTCTGTCATACTAGTAAGACTCATATGATATATATATATAGCCATTAGTTCGACGAGACAACGGAGGTAGTGGCTACTCAGCGGTACTTTCGTTATTATTTTAAATGCAACAAAAAATCATACTATGAATTTTACTTAAGTACTATGTACCAGTCATATCGTATTTTATTTATAAATTTTTTTTCCGTGTTTAATCAATTAAACATGTCGTTCGCTATTTATTTGCTAGAATCGTCGTTCGACATTCCTAAATATTTCTACGCACGGTGTAATTTAACTAGCGTTTATTCGAGTCCCCACAACTGAGTCACTGGATCCACTCATCACGTCTAGTATGTTTTAAATAAAAAATCCAGGAAACTCGTTTCGAAAATTTGACTTAGGCATAAATCGCGGTGCTAAACGAGCTCGTAACACCAGGGGTGTTACAAACTCCTGGCCCACCGCGCCCGTGGCGCCCACGATGGCCATCGAGGGCCCGTCCTCGCGCAGTGCCATGCGCACGGTGCTGGGTGCGCGCTGGTGCCGCGCGGCGCGGGCCGGGATGGCGGGAATAGGCGAGGGTGGCGGACGGCGGCGGCGGCGGCCTGCATTGTGGCGGCGCGCGAGGCTGAGACGGGGATGGGGTGGGTGGGTGGCGTTGACGAGGGACGATGAGAATTCTTGATTAGGGTTTAGAAATGCTATACAACACATATGTTTTAGGAAGAAAAAACCCATGAATTTTTTACACAAAGAAACACACGGCGAGCGCACGCGGCAGCGCTGCACCAGCAGCGCGCTTTCGCTTTCTGCGCCTCGACCTATCGTGTGGGCAGGTGTCCTGAGCGGCAGCACCAAGTGGACTGTCCAGGGGCCCCACAGCGCGACGATCCATTACGAACGGGATATAACCAATCGCTGTGTAATTTGTCCTTGCATAAAAAAAATTATTTTTTATATGTGATCTATGATCTGTGGATCTATGATCTTGTGATTGTCTGAAGGTAGAAGAAAGGTGGAGGCTGTTGGATCTTAATTTTATGGTAAAAAAAAATTTATATATTGAAATTGCATAAAACACATAGTTGTGCAGTAGACAGACTGTTAGGGTCTAGGGCCGGATGAAGTGGGGTTTTGTGGGGCTTGTTCGGCTGGCTTTAAGCCAGCCGGCTAGCTTGTTTTTTCTCTCACAAAATCACTGTTCATGTCATACCAGAATAATATTTTTCTCTCACAACAATCAGCTGGAACAGTATTTTTCCGTCCTGCCGAACAGGCCCGTGGGCACGCACTATCCGCGTGCTGGCGCCGTGGCGCGTCCCGTTTTGGTTGCGATCTCGAACAAGAGTCCAACATCAATTTGGTCTTTCGCTGCTGCAAGTTGATTCTGCGTTGCCAACTTGCCATGCTCACTTGCTCAGGCGCTCAGCCGGTATCTGATAGACAATGGGCCGTAAGCGCCGCCGTGAAACTGGTTTTGTCTGTCATTGTGGTACATTCCCCTAGCTATAACTATAATAATGCTCGGTTATAAGAAAGAAATCCACGGAACCTGAGGGCTAGTTTGATACACCATTGGATGAGATTGAGAGGAAAATGAATTGAATTAATTTTCCCCTCAATCTCCTCTAATATCCACGAGGAATAGGAACTGTCCATAGAACAGGCGGTTAAAGCCGGTGGGAGCTGACCGGTCAGGGCTCCATCTCTGATTCCTACAATGGCATACCGAGAAGGTTGGCTTAAGTAGCTCATGGATCCAAATGAACCCTCTAGGCTGGAATTAGAGCAAAATAAAGGGGATATGAATTTTATTGTTCTCATTGGTTGCCTGCATTAGTCTGTATCTATATTTGTACAGTGCATTTTGCCTAATTTTGGTTGCATACAAAGACTTTTATGTAGGCTTGCACAGGGCTAAAAGCAGACTAATGCAATATTAGCTAGTATGCCGGACTTTTTCGTATTAAATAATGTAGTTTTTCATAAGTTGGTAGACACACAAAATAAAATATTTTCACATTCTCTACCTTTACTAAAACATGAAGTCTTTAGTGGAACATATAAGTGACTATATACAATAAAATGTAAACAAACGAACACAACTTATAAACTATTTACTACTAAAATATAAGTTAAGATTAAAATTTGACACGTCTTTTGATAGTTTTTTCGGTCACGCTTCTTCTCACAGCAACCATTTACACTAAAACGCATAAATTGGATACCAATTTATTTTGACTGTGCTTTTGCTTTTCAGGTTCTTAGAGAAATATTCTTTTAACCGCACTACCAAACAAGGCCATAGACGTTGGGTTTTACACACTCCTGTTTCACCGCAACAATGTCATTCTAGTTTTATTTTAAGTTAAATTATCTCAAGTTTAAATATATTATAAGAAGAGCATCAATATTTATATAAAAATAGATATATTACATAAGTATATTTAATTGGTGAATTTTAGGAGTGTCATGAAGGCAACGACACCGGCGAGGTTTGGCTTTGCTACCACACATGAGAGGAAGTACAACATCAATTCTAGTTTATGGTGCATTTGGAATCGTGGCGTGGCCACCACGTAGTGCGGTATCGGTATCGGTATCGCAGCCTCCACCCAGAGGTACAGAAAATATGAGTGCTAGTGTAATGCCACGTCATTGTGTCTCTTGTGGTGGAAAGAATCATCGATTTTGGTAGGATATCTGTGAAGGGGACCGTGACGCTTAAGAGGGAGGGGTGAATTAGGCAACTTAAAATTCTAACTCTAAACTATGGCCTCTTTTTCTAACCTTAGCAAAATCTATGCAAAAAATAAACTATCTAAATATGCAACTACGATTTTGCTAGTGTGTTGTTATCTCTACCGTAAAAGGAGTAATGCAATCAATGTAAATGCGGAAGCTAAAGAGCAAGGTAGAGATATGCAAACTCCCGTCGACGACTCCGGTATTTTTACCGAGGTATCGAGAAGCGCGCAAGCTTCCCCCTAGTCCTCGTTGGAGCCCCTCGCAAGGGCCAAGCTCCCGGTTGGGTAACTCCGTGGATAGCCTTGGGCCTTCCCCACGCGCAAGTGGGTCTCCGACGTGCCTTCCGGCAAGCCTCTCCCGGATGCTGCCCGCCGTCTTCACTATCAAGATTTCGGCCGAAACGCCGCGGGCCTTGTTCCCTCTGGTACACGGTGGTGGCCACACCACAAACGCGGTTGGTGTGATCTCGTAAGACTACAAACCCCTCCGTTGTACAACAATGATATGCACAAGCACCGAGTGGTAAGAGGTATGCAAACATCACTAAACACTAGGCCTAAACCTATAAGCACTTCGCAAACCACCTACGCTAATCACCTAATGAAACACTAAGTACTATGCAAGTGGAGATCACTAAAATGGTGTATCAATACCCTTGATATGTTTCCTTAGCCCCACACTTCTCAAATGGTCAGTTGGGGGTTGTATTTATAAGCCCCATTGAGAAAGTAGCCGTTGAAGGATGAAATCCCGCTTTTCTGCTACTGACCGGACGCTGGAGTCGTCCTGATCAGACGCGGCTGGTCGTCCCGACCGTTGGAGCCGCGAACAACTGATCGAACGCTGCCAGCGTCCGGTCACTTGCCACCGGACGCGTCCGGTCGCAAGTTTGCCGCTCTGGAACCTCTCTGTACTCGATCGGACGCTGCTATCCAACGTTCAGTTGGTTTGCCGCCAGCATCCGGTCCAGTGTCCGGTCGCTGCTGCTGTTGCCGAGCCTCTGATCGAAGCATCCGGTCGCTTTTCGTCAGCGTCCGGTCGCTGCTGTGAGCTCGTTTCTTTGCGATCTTGCGTGCGGCTTGGTTCCTATCTTCATGCTTGGACTTTGCTTGATATCTTGGGTCTTCTCTTGTGCTCCTAAGGTCTTGCTTGAGGTGTTGATCATTGGATCATCACGTCGCCTTTGTCTAAGTCACGTCTTGCATCCTATTGAACTACAAAACAATCACTTGCAAATTCATTAGTCCAATTTGGTTGTGTTGGTCATCAAGCACCAAAATTCAAAGTAAATGGGCCTAGGGTCCATTTTCCTTACAATCTCCCCCTTTTGGTGATTGATGACAACACGACCAAAGCAAGCAATTAATAAAATTTTGAAATTTAAAAACTACCTACTTGCTAGGATGCAATGCAAAGGGCAAGATTATATGATGCTAAAAGATACTACTTGTAAGACTATATAAAAACTTATCTTGCTCTTACAAATGTCCCCATATGGTATTATGGATTTAAGCCTTGCTTCCTACAAATTCTCCTCATTACATGGGCTAATCCATAATCCATTATCCTCCCTTTCTCGGATCATTACTATAAATTAATGCTTGCTTTTGGTCCTCTAAATTCTCCCCCTTTGGAATCAAACACCAAAAAGTAAGACATTAGTAGCACAAGGGAGGGTCAAACCTTATGATCTTTTGTGGGTAGAGTGAAATAGATCATAAAATTTGACTCTCACATTATATATACTAAGCTCCCCCTAAATATATACATACATATGGTAGAAGACAAAGCATATGCATAATTGGTAAAATTTTGCTCAAAGGAATTTAATCTATATAATACATGGAGAAAGCATATAAATATCAAAATGAAATCAACATGATGATATCGGTTTAGAAATACCATATGTGGAAACCAATTTGATTTCTACCACTTACAATAGGTGGTGGATATTTAAAGTATGATGCTTAACTTGGGGGACTCTATTTTTCTTGCAATGAGACTACTACACACATGATAAGCTTGAAAAGGGTGTTAGTCTCAAGGCATCCAATTTATAGAGTAACCTCCCCATAAATTCGTGCACACAAGTATGGAATACTTGTAGAAAACATGCACATTGATTTTAGAATAAAAAATACTACTTGAAAGATGACATCACATGAATGTGAGGGTCATTTTCGAAGGCGATATTTGGGAGAAATTATCTATAATTTGGATTTTGGCACATATTAGATGAACAATTAAAGGACAAGCTATGTGTCGTGCTCCTAATTTTAAACCATATAGGTTTGCTCCAAGGGTTAAGAATGAAACCAAACAAGCCTACCATATGATATACCTAATTTATGTATGACAAAAGATATAAGAATTCAAACGCAAACCTAGGCATAAAGAGCAACTAGATGCTAAAAGATACCAATTGTAGGAAAATTTAAATCTAATACCAATTGAAGTAAATTGAATCTATTTACCTAACACGGAAAGGGGAATTTGAGTCCATAGTATTCACTAACCCACTTGGTAATAACTTTGTCCATAATGATGCACCCCATGAAATGCATCCATACTTTGCCAAGTCTCCAAATTCCCTGAAGTCCATTGGACTTCTCACTTCTCTTTCGGGATCCAAATCTTCTTGGTGCTCTTTATGTTGGAAATGATTTTCTTTGGCACCCAAAAGTGTTTGACCCCATTGTTGGCTTGCTTGTTCACCTTGATGGCCATCACCTTGTTATTTTTCTTCTTCTTTAACAAGTATGGTGTGGAGACCTTCTTGTCCACCTTGTTGGTGTAGGTGTTGGAGAGCTTACTTATTTGCTTTTTCTCTTTCTTCTTTGCTCCTCCCCCATTCTTCACCTTGTACTCATAGAACTTGTGACCTTCCTTGTGGCATACGTAGCAAATCATGATTTGTCCTTCATCAAGCTTCTTCACTCCCTTGACGGTGTTATCTTGATGAAGTTGGGCTTGCTCCGCCTTGCCTTTCACTTGTGTCAAGTCCTTGATGAGGCGAGCCACTTTTTGCTTGAGTTGCTCATTCTCCATTGCAACCTCTTGTGTGCATGTATCTACAACAACTTTCTCAACACAAACTTGGTTGCACAAGGGTGAGTCTAAGTATAAATCATTGTAAGAAGTAGAGACATCCTTTTTAGGCATGTTAAAGATAGAACTTTTCTTTTTAGATGCCTTGGTGGGGGTTGAGCTAACGGCTTCAAGATTAGCAACTTTATTAGTTAGCTCATCACAATGTTTGCACATGGTTTCCATTTTAGCAAGCAAACTTTTATAAGCATCTTGAGAGCTAGCTAACTTTTCTTTTATTTTTTCATTTTTCTTTACAAGTTGCTCATCATTGATTGTGCAAGCATTTGTTGTTGCACTAGCCTTAAGTTGCTTAATTTTAGTAGATAGTTCAACATTGAGATTAGCAAAGTTCTCATATTGTTCAAATAAAGTTTTGTATGCTTCTTGTGAACTAACTATCTTTTCTTTTAATTTTTCGAGCTTCTTTTGTTGACTAGTGCAAACTTTCGCATAATTAAGATTTTGTTGCATAATTTCCTCATAAGAAGACATTTCATCATCACTATCACTCTCACTAGAGGATGAGCTTTTATTACCTCGTGCCATAAGGCACACATGAGAGGAGCTTGATGATGAGTGCTTGCGTCCTCGCCTCTTGTGATGGTGATCTTCTTCACTTGAAGAGTCATCCCATTACCTTATTGATGTGAGGGATTGGTTCTTGTATGCCTTCTTTATCTTGGGTGTGGGTTTGTTTGGACAAACTTCCACAAAGTATCCCAACTCACCACATCCATAGCATCCTCTCTTTCTTTGCTCATTTATTTGATTGGTGAAAATAAAATCTTGGATTTGGATGGGCACACCCATGACATTGAGCCTTTGGATCATCTTTTCCACATTGTTGATTAGTTTGATTGATTCTTCATCAAGGTCGGAGGTGGAGGAGGAAGATTGATCATCATCACTTGATTCTTCTTCTTCATCATCATCTTCTTCTTCATCTTCACTTGAGGAGCTTGAGCTTGAGCTTGTCTCAACTTGCTTGCCCTTCATCTTCTTTTTCTCGCTACATGCGAGAGCTTTGCCTTTGCTTGATGAAGAGGCTTCATCTTGACCCATCTTATGTGATATTTCAAATGCCACTAACTTGCCAATGACTATGCCCAGGATCATGGTGTTCAAGTTCTCCATGTTGTGAAGGATGGTGATGATGCTTGCATATTTCTTTTGTGGTAGCACGAAGATGATCTTCCTCAGTCCTCACGATGTCCGCATCATCTAGCTTGGTTAATCCTATTGAATGGAGCTCATTGATAATTAGATTCAAACGAGAATACATATCACAAACAAGCTCATCATCATTCATTGTAAAGGAATCATAATTTTGCTTAGCTAGACAATATTTTTGCTCACGGACATTACTTGTGCCGTCATGGAGCTCTTGGAGTTTTAACCAAATTTTATGTGCCGTATTTAAAGTGAACACTTGGTTAAACACATCCATGCTAAAAGATTAAAACAAGCAATTTTTAGCTCTAGCATTGAAATGCATTTCTTTTTCATCACTCTTTGTCGGTTTTTTGGGATTCTTAATGGGTTTCATCCCGTCACGAGTGACTCTCCAAACACCCAAATCAACCGCCTCAAGATAGCAAACCATTCTAGCTTTATAATAGGGGAAGTTTGTGTCATCAAAGTGTGGAGGCCTAGAGGTATCCATCCCAACCACTCTAAAATGCGTCGGCTCAACGGCGGTTAAGCCAAAGGTCTAAATTGAGCCAACCGGCTCTGATACCAATTGAAGGGGACCGTGACGCCTAAGAGGGGGGGGGGGTGAATTAGGCAACTTAAAATTCTAACTCTAAACTATTGCCTCTTTTTCTAACCGTAGCAAAACCTATGCAAAAGATAAACTATCTAAATATGCAACTACGGTTTTGCTAGTGTGTTGCTATCTTTACCGCAAAAGGAATAATGCAACAGATCTGATTTTAAGTGGTACCAAACAAGCTCTTAGTATCGTCTAGTCTAGTCTATATTTTATCATCCAAGAATCTCCTCATGCAATGCAATGGAGACGGCATGCGTCAATCAAAACTCAAAGAGACAGTTTTCATTGTGCGAAAAAATAGAAAATTAAATAAAAATAAAGATGACGGCGAGCCATTTTTATTAGACCTTAGGTAGCGTTTGGATGGCTACCTGAAAAGGGATTGAGTTGTGAAGATGGATTAGATGGCATGGGAAGATGTTGGATGAAAATATATACACAACGATAGCGTTGGTAATAACCAAGTAAATTATTATTTTAGATACAAAAGAAAAAAAAGGTAGACCCAGCGTCGGAGACTCCCACATGAGTGGGTCTGGGGAAGGGAAAAAACCGAGGCAAGCCTTCCCTTTGCAAATATGTAGAGAGGCTGCATCGAACCCACAACCTGGTGATAGTTTTTTTAGATATTTAGAGGTACGTTGCAAGCATTTAATATGGTTGTTGCAAAAGTAGATCGGGATGTTGCATATGTTGCAATGGTTGTACACGTATGTTGTAAGAGTTTGTCTTTAATATTTCATCTATTTTCAGACGTATGTTGCAAGAGTATTTATTTGGATATTGCATATGTTTTATCTGAATGATGCATATGTTTGCACTGGTTTTTAAGTGTTTTGTAAATGTTTTAGACACATATTTCAAGTGTTTAATCTGTTTTTTATGTTGGAAGTGTCGCATCCGATTGTTTTAAAAGTAAATCGGATGCTGCACATGGGATACGCGTGGAAAGCTGGAGGGGGCGCGAGCGGCCCCTGCGAGCACGCGACGCGGGTGCCGTTCGGCAGCACGGGCCTTGCATGTGGCAGAACCGCCTGAAATAGCACGCTTCCAGAGGCGCTCGTCTTCCACCAGACATTAAGCACCCCGAAAGCTGGCTACATAGGACAGTTCCATCGAGCACACCCCAAGGGAGAACTCGAACCATCCACATTTTTCCTCCAGGATCCAATAATGAGAACGAGTTTACAATACTTAGTCTATTACATACAACAAGAGTTCTCATAAATACATTATTACAATACCAAGTTCAGAGTGTAGAATTTAAATAGCAGAATTGAAATAAACATCTAGTGATAAGAAACAAGGATTCGTCTGTGCTCACCAGAAGAATCTTCCACACAACAGCCTCTCCTCAAGCTGTATCTGCAACAGGGGTAAATAAACCCTGAGTACACAATGTACTTGCAAGACTTACCCGACTAGTGGGAGTAATTTTTTGACTCCAAATGATATGATAAGCTTTATAGTTTGCTGGGTTTCCTTTTTGCAAAAAGCATTACTAGTAGTGAATCCTTGTGTATGATTCTTATTAGCAGTCCTGATTAGTTCATTAGCTAACCATTCTATGTAAGCACATGTTCTACTTTCAAGCAAGAGTTAAACAATCAGATCCATTTCACAATCTTTCATCTTCCAGTTATTACTACGGTGCTAGATTATAGACAAGTCATACCGTATTACACGGCGATTCATGAATCAATGTAGCCCAGCGGGGTACCCCAAAACACACACCCTGTTGTACCCCAGGCACAAGCAGGACCAACCCACCACTCTCCTATCAAGGGGTCCAGGTCCCTATCCAAATGTGGACTCTAAGCCCCCACACCTGAGTCCCGGACTCAGTGTGGTGCTTAGACCTCCACCATCCCCGCCTCCAATTAGTCGGTCCGAAAAGAGCCGGAACCCACGACAAGAGAGCAATGAGTCTTTCCTGCTCCCATAAACAAGTAAGTGCTCAGGATAATAAGTCTGTGACCTGACTAGAATCCAATGCAACGGCTGGTCCTTAACCGACATGGATAGGAAAAATAGTATAACCAAGCTTTGCCTCGTTGGCCGCGGGACACAACCTATTACACCCACCAATACCTGTACCATATCCCTGCCCGGTCTCCATTTCCTTTCACCATTTTATCATGAGAGTAATAATAATCACCTGTTGTGAGTAACGGCAGAATACTCATGCTACCGAAAAACCTAAGCATAGCAGCTACTCGACCTAAGCTAGTAGGACTCATAGGTAGGTTAATAATGCATGTAGTTTTAATAATAAGCATGTAACGTAAATGCACATCATATATATATATATATATATCCAGTGATTATTCAAAATAAGGGTTATGCACCGGGGCTTGCCTTGGGCAGATGGGTGTCAGCTCAGTTAGTCAGTGGTGGCTCCGGGACCTCCTCTTGCACGAGAATCTCCTTCTCGTACTCCTTGATGATTTTCTCGAACTCGTGATCTTTGACAGTCACGATCTCCACCAACTCATTCTTTACATGCATGCGATGATGATGCAACACTTAGCATTTCGGCAACAACAACTCTTAAAATAAGAATACACATGGTAAGCTACTAAGTTTGCTCTAATGACTAAGATACTAAGCTAACTATCATCTTCATCAAGTAAAGTGTTGGGTTCAACTAACAAATGCCTAGCTTTACAAATGAAGGATATTTCTTTATTTCTACTAATGATTTCATGTATATTTGAAACAAATAGCATTTAACTACCCTTAGGTTAAGTCTATTCTAAAGCTACAAAAATTATAGTGAGCACATAATAATACAATGAACCTACTGTAAAAATTTGAGAGTTTTTGCTAACACCAATCTACTACAAAAATTCCTACAATATTTAACCTAATCATATTAAGCACTCTCAAATAATTTAACAGCTACTAGTGTCAACAAGCACCTACATGAACTAAATACACTAACAGATAGAGCACAATTTTAGGAACTTAACAAAATTGGTTTCACAATTTTTTGGATACTTACATGATTTTATATGATTTACCAAAGTTCAGCTCAGAATTGAAATGAAAAGCTATTTCTATTTTTCCACTAAAAAGGTAAACCGCTTTTGGCCCAACGCGGCCCGTGTGGAACAGCGCGCGGCGGCCCATAGGTGCGACCCATGCGAGGCCGGCTTATAGTGTGAGGCGGCCCGCGGTAGGGGAATCCCACGCGCGCTGGCACATTAGCAAAGACGCCCCTAGACTTTGAGCAAAATAACCCGCAGTCACGTTACTATTTCTATAGACAATGACTTTGCAATGAAACCCTTGGATCTTTCTCCTCTTTACAATGATAAGGCCCCTAGCCTTCCCTGCGCGCGCCGGCGTGGCGAGCGGTGGTACTGGCACTTGCATCAGCCACACGGGACCCATGCTAACCTATCTACGAGGCCGATGCTCTCCAAGGGTTCAACACAAGACGATGGGTGGCGGTTGCATGAGCCGAGACGTTGTAGAAGGACCTCTCCACGACGGCGGGCACCCTGCGGCAATGGCGACGACATTCAGGTGAGGCACAGCAACAAACAAGGTGGTAGGGTAGCGGGTGAGCAATGACAACTCACCAGTGACCTTACCGAGAAGCCGGCTCAGCCAGAGATGACCCGAGCTAGGCTGGCCATGTGCGCGCTGCGAGGTGAATGGCAGACCGCAAAGTCACGACTACGTCAGCGGCGAGGAGGTGGCACTAGAGCTGCAACTAGCATGCGCACAACGAAGAGGGAGCCAAGGCGAGCTAGTGGTGAAGAGGAATTGGCGTGGGTGAAGTGATGAAGGCTGGCCACGATGCGGGCAGCGATGATTCATAACGGCACGGCGGCGGGCAAAGCTCCAAAATTGGAGCTCGGTGTGACATCAAGGCAGGGTGGGGTCGGCTAGAGAGGGAACGTGAAGATGGAGACGCGAGCATGAGGAATTGATGAGAGGTGTGTAGCAGAACCGACCAATTTATAAGAGCACAAGTACAATGGCAGCCTACAAGCGGTCGCACTGTCATACTTCAGCCCATATAAACCCGGTAGTCCGTCGAGTACCCCGATGGGTCTCGATTAACCATCAACATACAACCAAGATCATACATGATGCAACATACATGTCACATGTTACATAAGGTTAACAAATACAGTTCATTCATTAGAGTACGAATTAAAGTTATTACAAACTAAGTTCAGTAAATAGTAGCGGAAGCAAATTTAAAGTTGAAGCTAACATTTTCCATCATCGTTCAAATATAGTGTCAACTCATGATCACCCTCCCACAAAAGCATGTAAGAAGGATTAATAAGAGATGCCTGCCCGGGGCTCACTCCTCATCCACGGTGGGACAGAAGCAGTTCTTGCAATAGCCATGATAAACTGTACCATCTGCAACAATAGGAATAAAACCCTGAGTACGAGGAGGTACTCAGCTAGACTTACCCATCATAAACCAAAATAAGGTGACTCCAAGGATTATGCAAGGCTTTATAAGTGGAGGTAGCTTGACAATATTTTGCATAAAAACGACTAACTCAATTGTACAATTATAATTCGGTCATCAAGTTAATTATAGCTATTCATCTCTAGATTAGCGACTAACCTGTGCCAAACATGTAGTATATCATTTAGTAGCATACAATAGTAACCATAGCCGGTGTAGTAATTCCATGTTCATCCGATCCATCATATTCCATATCACAATTACTACGATGTTGGTACTAGCTAGGTTTCTCACTGTCTGGGAGAGACGACGATTCGAATCGATTTCAACCAGCTGGGAATTTATTCGTAACACAAACCCAGGCAGACCAGATCAACGGTCACCTTAGGTCACTTTTGATACAACTCAGGTACGCATTTCTTGGGTTCGACCAGCGCTGCACAATCAGGGACAACCAACTGCCAGGACGATAAGAACTACCCTACCCTTGGGCTCACGTCTGGCTCCCCGCACATCCTTACTACCATCCAGAGTGCGCACTTTTATAGAATGGGGCCTGGCCTGAGTTGAGCTACTCAGCTTCACGGTCGGAATGAGTTATCTGGCCAGCTAAGTGATAGGCATGCGTTCAATCTTGTCAGAAGCACCCAACAACGGTATGATCCTTAATTGGCGCATATGGAATCATGAGTCAACCTACATATAGACTATGCCTGGCCTCCATTTCCATTACCCCATAGTTCTTTTCCACGATAGCAAATATAGCCAACCGTGCTTTGATATCCCCTAAATCTCGTAGGTGACAGGGAATCACCTGACTTCTACCGGTCTAAGCATGGCTAAGCATATATTCGATCCTAGACCTACACAGGGTTAAAAGTATTTGTAACTAGACAAGGTAGTTCTATGCATCAAGTGTTTCCAATCAACTCTTATAACCTAATGCATCAAATATAAATGACTCAAGTAATATTTTATAAAATATGGGAAACTTAGAATGCTCCGAGGCTTGCCTTTGAGGAAAGAGGTTGACCGGTGATCCGGGCACTCAGGGAGATCTTCAAGAGTCTGCTCCTCTTCTCCTAGAGCTATGGCCTGAGGAATCTCCTGCTGATCCTTCTCCTCTTCTTCGTTGAACTCTAGGAGAGTTATCTCTTTGAACGATGCTATATGCATGAGCATGAAATAAGATATTACGAATGCATATATAATGACATGTATAATATGATATGATGTGATGAATGCATACTCATAAGTGTTTTCAACATCATTGCATTAAAGTAATAACAAGTTGCATCTTATTTTGTTGAGTAGGCGCGTATCTCTTTTCTAATAACTAAACAAACACTAATGTAAATCATTTTTGGACTACTAGACAGTAGCCACTTGTTTTGAGCATAACTAGAGTTATACATATCAAAATAATATGATTGTGGACATTCTGGAAAGCTTATGAAATTTCCTATAACTTTCTTTTAACCATCCTAATATGATTCAGCAGTTATCTAGGTCAAACAAATTAATCCCTCAGATCTTTCTAGAGAGCAAGCATTTCTGATAGTAGACTTCTAACAACCATAATCCTTAAACCCTAAGGCCTATGACTATGAAAATTTAACACAAGGTAGATAAGTAAGTTATCTACAACTTTGTTATTAACAAGTTTTACAGAAAAGACCATTATCATCATGAAATTATCAACTGAACCGAAACTATACATGCAGCCATCTAGTTGAATTATAAAGCAATAATTAACTAGTTGCATAGAACCAATTGCTTTTAAGCCTTAATAATAACATCAACAGATCATATGTATCACAAGCATCATATAAAACATCATAGTTAAACATAACTAACTTATTTATATCCATTTATTATTTTCCTCAAATAATACGGTGATTCAAAGGATAAATAATTCTAGAGCTTAATAAATTTTGATAAAATTATAGTAGCCTACAAATGGCCTCAATAGTCTACTATACAAATTTCATGCCATTTTGATAAGTACAACTACATCTACAAAAATGACAAGTTAAATAGGCTTATTTTAGCAAAAATAGTTTAGCATAGTGAAAAGTGTCAAAAGCAGATTTAATATTTTTCTTACATTCCTCCAAGCATAAGAATACTGTGTAAAAATTGGCATGATCATATGTTATGTATTTTTACCCAAATTAATTTCACTAGAAACTAGCAATTAATTAGGATTAAATATGAAGACTATATTCAAAGTATGATAACTATAGGTTTAATATTTTTCTAGCTAGATCATGTCAACAAAAGACTAGCAAAATGGGAATCACAATTTTATCACTTTTATAGCTCTTGTTATGCAATTTATAAGATAGAAACCATTTAAAAAGCATTTATCTAGCTACATTTTATTCTCCCAGAAAATACTAGAAACAGTGCATCTCATATTTTTATCAAATACTAAACTTTAAGATGAAACTAACAAAATTTGGTTTACCAAAATTGGACACTCCTAGCTTGAGATATGAATTTTTGAAACATGCATTCAAATCTGTGAAATAAATCCACAAACTCAAATCTCACACACAGTGACAGCCGGGGGCCGCGGTCAACGGGGACCCACCCGTCAGCGAGACGAAGACACGACGCTGACCGGCGAGAACTCATCGATGGTGAGGTTGCCGACGGTAGCGTCTTCACCACTGGACTCACTTCACCCACGTGCATCGACTGGTAGGCTTGGTTGGCCCTATGGCTCGCCAGAGCAAGCTCGACAACGGCCATGGCAGACGACGGAGGTCAGTGGTGGTATGCCGGCCCTCTTCGGCTATGGTACACTCAGGCAAGGACGGCTACCCCATCCTGGTGACCTAGCGGATCTACACAGCGTAGGTAAGGGCTCGGGGTGGCATCGGTGAGCTCGGCCGCGTGCATGGCCGTGCGGCGGCGCACAAAGCACGGCGGTGCTCACGTTGTTCTGGCTAAATAGTGGTGAAAGGCTGGTCTCCATCATGCCACTAAGTAGACCTAGGGTTACTCAACCTAAGGCGCACGAGAAAGGAGGGAGATGGTGAACCAACTCGACGGTGGCGAGCTCGAGTACCACGGCGGCCATGGCGGGCGCGCGTGGGGCGACGACTCGTTCCGGCGCCATCACATGGTAGCATCATCCCTAATTCTGATCTAAGCTACTAGCCCCTAGCACGGTGCTAGACCAAAGGAAACAAAGGCATGTGAGGCTACGAGCGCAGCGGCGCTCCAGTGATGGCGGCGGCCATGGCGAAGCGAAATGCGCCCTTACCCATGCTCGAATGATGGTGCTAGCGTGTCGGCAAGGTAGAGGAGGAGGTGGTGGAGCTATGAGCGAGATGGATTGGATGGTGGTGTAGTGGCGGTTGCGTGTGAGCTCGGCGGAGGTGCGGCGGCGATGGCGGCGCTGCGGTTCCGCACGGGCACGGCGAAGGTGAGGCACAGAGAGGGCGAGAGTGAGTGAGCGCGGTGGGTGCGCGGCGCTTAAGTGCGCGTGCTGGCCTGACCGGCCGGGCTGGCACCAGCATACGATCGCCACGCGGCACGCCTAGCCTGACCGTGGTCGGCCACTGATAGCGCGGCGTCCACGGCCATCAGGCCCTGATGATCGACTGACAGAGCGATTTAGTGACTCAATAACTCCTAATCCGTGCAGATTTGGCAAAAACTTCCTTAATGAAAGTTGTAGAGCTACATGAGATCTCCAACTTTGCTTTAAGAACCATCACCTAATTCTCACTGGTTAACAAACTACATTGCTCCAAAGTGAGGTACATTAAAACTGTAAACAACACTAAGAAAAAATTTAAAAGGCAAAAACATTATTTTGTTGATACTTGTGAGCTATTTTTGAGCATGCTATGCACTGAATTAGGTATTGACCCAAAAATAAAAGTTGTTACTCTAGTCAAGTACTACAACTTTCTTAAATATGCACTGCCATGCAAACAATCTATGCTATATTTCAATTTAGGTCAAACATACAACTTGAAAATGAAAGCCTACATTATAACCATGACTTAGAGGCCAAATGGGTCCAAGTCATGAATACCAAAGTTGTTCCATGTGACATTCTAAACATGTTTAAGGTACTTCTAAGGTCCCACAAATATTTTATGCATTGGTCACATGTAAATCCTAGCATATGTAAAGCATTTAGCAACCAACACATGTGATATAAGCAATCCTGGATAAAATTTGAGATGCTCATGCCCATGAATGCTTGGATGATGCTTGTGCTCATGAAATGCAAGTGCAAATTGAAATGCTTAACACAGAGGTGTTACAAGGTGCTCGCTCTCTAGCTTCACCGTGACGCGACACGATGGTGGCGGAAATAGAGGGAGAAAGAGGGAAAGAGAGAGACGGCGTGGCAGGTGGGCTTGGCTTGTCCATGCCTTAGCGGGACACAAGCAGCGAGATCAGGAGACCCACGCACCGGCACTATGGACAACGCGTGCCCACGCCCGACCGACGTGGCCCTCGCACCACAGTGCCATAAATGGCATGGCAACGGTGGCTCGCCCATGTGTGTGCGGTAGAGGCGACAAGCATAGGGATAGCAACAACGCAGAGGTGCAGCGGACTAGTGTGGACACGATGATGATGCGACGGTAGCGGTAGTGTCACGACACGAGGAGTGTCGGTAGTGCGGACATGATAGCAGCACAGCGCGGCCGTGGTGGCACCTATGGCGGCAGCGAGAGGCTAGGCAGCAGGACACGGGGCCAATGACTCGCCGCGGCCGGCCTCGGCCAAGCCTAGGTGGCTCAACCAGCCAAGCGTGGTGGCTTGGCTGACCGCGTGGGATGCGGCCAAGTGCGGGGCGTGGGAAGGCCACGCGGTGACCGCGCACCCGGCACGAAACAACCCAAGACAATGACACACACGAATTTAAAATGTTCAACACGACCAAACGATTGCTCCTAAACCTAAACCATCTTCAACATGCTCAAGATGGCACATGAGACTACCAAAACGAGCTATAACACTACACCACTCCTTAACCCAATCTCTTACAATAATTTGCTAAACACGGCAATGTCTAGCTGTTAATATACTTAAAATTTTCTAAGTTTTTGAGCTGAGTCTTATTTCAAATTGCATTTCTAGGCTAGTAGAAATATTACTTAGGAATATTATTTTTGAATAGCAAGTATTTCATTGGCATCCACAAAGTTCACACTTGCAACTTTATTAAAGTTCCCTATATAAGTGGGGAACGGGGATGCGCCAGACGGATCGCTCCATCCGCTCACCGCTACAGCTTCCAGGCGCGGCTCGGGGGGCGGCAGCCGCGCCACGGTCCGACTTGGTGCCTGCTCCACACCGACCGTCGGTACACGAGCAGTCCAGTCCACACCAGGATGCTCGAAGCATCGTCAGCAACCGGCATCGGGCCCGGCACGATGATGATGTCCACTAGGCTGCGGCAAGACCAGGTGGCACGGATCTCGGCCGAACCATCGAGAGGAGCGGTGAAACACGCCCCAGGCACGGTCGCCGACCGGACGACCGGAGTCCCAACCCTGAGGGTCAGGGGCTGTGGGCCTTTGACCGGTGTATCTGGAGAGCGCTGTTCCCATAGCGTTTCGACCGCCCACCAACATCACCAAGTACACCGGGGAGACAAACCCCAGTATTTGGCTCAAAGATTTCTGGCTCGCCTGCCAAGCCAGAGGGGTGGATGATGACTATTTCATCATTCAGTATCTCCCCATCTGTGTGGGGGAACATATTCGGGCATGGCTTGAATTCCTCCCACACAACAGCATCTGTGACTGGGCGGACCTCAAGAGGGTCTTCGTCGAGAATTTCTAGGGGACGTATGTCTGCCCTAGGAACTCCTGGGACCTCAAGAGTTGCCAGTAGGAGCCCAGCGAATCCCTGTGGGACTACATCTGCAGGTCATCCCAATGATGCAACTCCCTCCCTGATGTCATCGATGTGGACGTCATCAGCGCGTTCCTCTCCGGGATGACCTGCGAGTCCCTAATCTACAAGCTTGGATGCCTGAAGCCCCGTACCACCCGCGACCTGCTCGACGTCGCCACTAACCACACCTTCGGCGAGGAAGCGATCGGAGCTGTCTTCAACGGAGGCCGGGACAAAGGCAAGGCCAAGCGCATGGACCAAGACAAGGGCCCCTCCACACAGAGGGGCAACAAGAATAAAAAGGACCGGCGCTGACCGGACAACACTACGTTGGTTGCCGCAATAGACCGCACGGGCAAGCAGCCCCAACAAGGCCTGCCTGACCACTTCAACAAACTCATGGATAGCCCATGCACCAACCACACCTACCCCATCAAACACCTCTACGAGGACCGCGAGCTCCTCAAACGTTTCCTATGATAGGCCGACGGGCCAAAAGAAGGGGACGGCAAAGAGGCGGCAACCAAGAAAGGAGGCACGGTGGGCAAGGACGAAGATGGTTTCCCTGACGCTGATGAATGCATCGTGATCTTCGGTGGATCCGACATCATCTGGTCTAAGCGCCAGCACAAGGTATGCTATAGGGAAGCATGCGCCGCCGAGACGGTCGTCCCCTCCTTCCTCAGTAGGTCGGAAATCTCCGATCACCTTCTTTCAGAGGGACCAACCCTCCCATGTCATGAGACTGAGACTCTACCCGCTCGTCATCGATCCCATCATCTGCAAGAAGCGCCTCACCAAGGTGCTGATGGACGGAGACAACGGCCTCAACATCCTCTACATCGACACCCTTGATGCCATGCACATCCCCTATTGGAGCTTCGCCTAGCGGGCTCTCCCTTCCACAGAGTGATCCCGAGAGCGTAGGCATACCCACTCGGGCAGATCGACCTGCCCGTCATGTTCGGTAGCCGAGCCAACTTCCGCTCGGAGGTTCTCACCATCGAAGTGGTGGACTTTCTAGGATCCTACCATGTCATCTTGGGCCGGCCATGCTACGCCAAATTCATGGCAATCCCCAACTACACCTACCTCAAGCTGAAGATGCTAGGACCGAACAGCGTCATCACCATGAGCAGCGCCTTCTCGCACGCCTTCACGTGCGACCGCGAGCACTACGAGCTTGCCACTACGGTCGTTAACTCGTCCGAGCTCCCATGGCTCGGGGAATCATCGATCCCGGTAGTCCCAGACTACAACAAACCAACCTCCTCGATGACCTTCTGACCGCTCAAGGAAACCAAGGCGGTGGGAATCGACCCCACCGACCCAACCAAGACGGTTCGGATCAGGACCCAGCTTCCAGCCAAATAGGAACGCGAGCTCGTCGACATCTTGCGCGACAATCGCGACGTCTTCGCATGACAGCCTTCTGACATTCCGGGCATACCATGGGGGGTCGCCGAGCATGCACTATGCCTCATCCCATGCTTGAAGCCCACCAAGCAGCATCTACGTCGCTTCGACGACGAGAGGCGTTGGGCCATAGGCGAAGAGATCGCCAAACTCCTAGCAGCCGGATTCATCAGCGAGGTATTCCACTCCGACTGGCTTGCCGATCCCGTTCTTATTAAAAAGAAGACCGGGAAGTGAAGAATGTGCGTTGACTATATTGGCCTCAACAAAGCGTGTCCGAAGGATCACTTTCCTTTGCTATGCATAGACCAGATAGTCGACTCCACCTGGGGTTGCAAGATCCACTCCTTTCTAGATGCCTACTCAGGCTATTGCTAGATCACGATGAAAGAGTCTGATCATCTCGCAACCTCGTTCATCACCCCGTATGGTTCGTACTGCTACATAACCATGCCATTCGGCTTGAAGAACGCTGGCGCCACCTACCAAATGTGCATGCAGCAATGCTTCGCCGACCAAATCGACTCGCTCGATCAGCCTAACCAAACTGAGTGGCCAAGACCAACGATCGCCATCTATGTCGATGACATAGTGGTCAAAACAGCTCAAGCCTATGACCTGATCACAAACTTGGCCGCAACGTTCACGAACCTCCAAAGGTTCAACATGAGGCTGAATCCTAAAAAATGTGTTTTTAGGGTTCCAAAGGGGAAGCTGTTAGGATACATTGTGTCCGAGCGTGGCATCGAGGCCAACCCTAAAAAAATCACGGCCATCTCCAACATGGGTCCCATACGCAACGTCAAGGGCGTGCAAAGGCTCACCGGTTGTCTGGCTACCCTAAGTCAATTCATCTCTCGACTCGCGGACGGGGGATGCCACTCTACAAGCTCCTCAAAAAGACGGACACTTTCGTCTGGACTAAGGAAGCCCAGCAGAACCTGGAGAGCCTCAAAGCGTCCCTGACGTCACCCCCGATCCACGTCGCTCCCAAACGAGGAGAACCCCTTCTCCTCTACATCATGGCCAGCAACCATGTGGTAAGCGCCGTGCTGGTCGTCTAAAGGGAGGAGCCGGGACACCAACTAAAAGGATTAAGATGACTAAGAGGGGGGTGAATTGGGCTAATTATAAATTTCTTTACAATAAATAAACCCTACGGTTAGCCCAATTAACCTCTTGTGCCTAGAAAGTGTTTCTATTGATCTAACGCACAAAAGTTTAGCAACCTATGTTCCAATCCTACTCTAGAATGGCAATTCTATGAATGTAAATGTCAAGAATTGAATTGCTCAAAGTAAATGCTCAAAGTAAAGAGAGAATAAGGAACGCGGCGATGTTTTGCCAAAGTATCGGAGAGTCGCCACTCCCCACTTGTCCTCGTTGGAGCACCCGCACAAGGGTGTAGCTCCCCCTTGATCCGCGCAAGGATCAAGTGCTCTCTACGGGTTGATTCTTCAACACTCCGTCACGGTGAATCACCCACAACCTCTCATAACTTGAGTTGGGTCATCCACAAGCTCCGCCGGATGATTACCAAGCTCCCAATCACCACCAAGCCATCTAGGTGATGGTGATCACCAAGAGTAACAAGCACAAACTCTCACTTGATCATGACAAGCCTAATGAGAAGGGTGGACGCACACTTTGCTACTCTTGCTTTCACTAATGAGGGCTCTCTTTGGGATTCTCAAATCTCAATCACCTCACTAGGACCTTGCTCTTCTTAGCACTCTCAAAGGTGTTTCTCAGCTGTTGGAATGAACAAAAGTACCCCCCACACGAATGGAGGAAGTATTTATAAATCCGGCTGAAAAACGAACCGTTATGTGCCTCTGCGGGGTGATCGGACGCTCCAGTCATGTTGACCGGACGCTCCGGTCAGTTCTCCCCGAACTCCAGTGTTTAAGTTGTGACCGAACGCGTCCGGTCATGAATTTCCCTCTCTAAAACCTTCCTGGAGTCGACCGAACGCTGGCCCTCAGCGTCCGGTCACTCACCTCTCAACATCCGGTCGCGCTAGACGACTTCACCTTGATCAAATGACCTGACCAGACTCTGCGCCAGCGTCCGGTCACACCGGAACCAGCGTCCAGTCAGTATTTGACCCTCCATTCACTTCCAACTCTCGATCATACGTGAATGAAGTTTGCTCCAATGGATCTAAGGGCTTTTTAGGAGCTACCTAGTGCTAGATTTAGCAAGTGTACACCGCACCTAACCCACTAGACTCACCTAGGTCAAGCTACCCATCCATACCCCCCCTTAATAGTACGGCCAAAGGAAAAACAAAGTCCTAAACTACTCTAAGTGTCTCTTCAACTTCAATCGACACTTAGAACTAGTCCATCCTTAACCTTGTCGTCCATCCTTTGAAAACTGAAATGATTTCCATCGTAGGGCCATGACCACCATGATTGCCCAATCGATCTCCATTACCATGACCTAACTTAATTGCCTCTACAAAACACACGTTAGTCATAGTAATCACGTATTGTCATTAATCACCGAAACCCAACTAGGGGCCTAGATGCTTTCAATCTCTCCCTTTTTGGTGATTGATGACAATACCACCTCGAGTATGTGAAAGAGTTGAGGTTTTTAACATGCTTGGATCATATATGCTTTTGGCAATAAGAACAAAAGAGTTAGGCAAGCTTATATGACCCAAGCCAACATAATGTACTCAAAAGATATGAAATAAGCATGAGTACAAGTAATAAAGCTCATTTGCATCGGAGTAAAATGCGAAAGCAAAGCAAATGAGCATAACACAAGTGATATGACATATAAATAATTCAAAGTAGAGAGCACACAACAAACATGTCACATATCACATAACTATCACGATCATGTAGATATCACTATCATATAAATATAGTTCGATGCATAAGTAAACATGAATGCATAATGTATCATACATAAAACTCCAAATGTAATAGATAAGCTAATAAGTAAACTAAGCTCCCCCTAGATAAGTCGCTTCCCCTAAGACTAACATACTCAATCCCTCTCCCCCTTTGACGTCAAACACCAAAACCTAAGGGTCGGTCGGTGGGGCTACAGCAGACGAGCTGAGCGCTGAGGTACGAGGAGCGAGCTAGAACTATGTGCCATCATCATTTAATCCTGAGCTCTGAGCTGTCTGACCCCCTGTAGCTAGAAGCGACGCTAAAGCAGTCTGGGTCGGATCAACAACTGGTGCGGCCTGAGATCCTACAGGTATGACTGACGCAGGCGGCTCTGATGATGCAACTGAGGAAGGGAGCGTCTCTGTAGTCCTGGTAATAGGTACAACTATGGAAGGACCTGGGACATGTAAATATGGCAGAGTAGGTTGCCCTGTCAACTCACTAAATGTCGCTCTAAGGCTCCTGGAGACTGAAGTATCTGGCACAAGCAACAAGGACGTCTAAGCCGGTGTGAAGCCCGTCTGAAGAGGTATGAACTGTGGGGCTAGCACTGGTGAGGCAAACCATTGGGACACCTGCTCTGTAGGTGAAGCAAACTGTGCTGGTGGCTATCCCTGACTCTAAAGCCCACTAAGCTGTAATGCTGGAGTCATAGAAGTGGTGGCAGGCTGACCAAGCTGGGGTGAAGGATGTGGCGATGGAGCCCCAATAGCTGTCACAACATGCTGCATAAACCCAAGTAGCTGCTACTGCATGAGGAGCTGCTGCTGATGCATAGCCTGCTGCTGCTGTATCGCCTGCTGCTGTCGCTGGAACTCGTCCCACCGAGTCTGAAACTATGCAAATGTAGCAGCGGTCTCCTATGCCTAGCGAGCCTGATCCTGCCTTATCCACTCAAGTATAGCAAGTAGAGCAGGGTCAGTCTAAGGTGTAGGTGGAGCTGAACTAGAACTACCGGCCTTATGATCATGTCGTCGTGGAGGCATCTGAGGGATAGCCTGGTAGTCATCATCTGAGCTATCACTGGGGTTGCTCTCTACCATACCCTCCTGCTGAGCATCAAGCTGCTCCTCCTCTATAGCTGCAATGCCCCTGATGGTCTCATCCTGCTAGGCTGTAGTCTTTAGCACCTCAGGGTGACGGCGTGACTGGCTAGGTGCACTCAGCCTACTGTGCCGTATCATCTGAGTCATGTTGTAGGTAGGGAACTCTATCGTAGCACCACTATACTCAGCTAGCATCTCAGGTGGCCTCACTATAACTGCCCTATGAATAAGAAAAGTGATCTAGTGGGCATAGGGCAACTGTCGATGACCTCTGAACCCCTCTGCAATAGTACCCCCCATCTCTGATAGAAGGAGATCCCAAATATCAAATACCGTCTGCTGCATCAAAGAGTTGAGAAGTCATAACTGTATGCGAGTCAAGCCCTCGCGATACCCCATCCTTGGAAGTAGTGTCATCCTCATGATAGCCTCAAGCACTCTAGCAGTAGGAGTGAGATCACTGGGTGTCCTGCTCGACCCTTCGCCAAATGGCTCTATGAAGCAATGGCGGACCAAATCTGTAGGAGACACCATACCGCCATGAGGGCGTCTGGGGGGCGTTGTCTGTCCATAGCAAACCTCATGTAGCCGGACGGGCTACTCCTGAAGCCTAAGAATCTCCCTAACCCTACCGCTCATTAGCCTATAATCTCTGCCTCTGAATGCAAAGTGTATAAATCTGTGATGTGGGTCAATCCAAAGTGTAGCATAGAACTCACGGACCCAAGATGGAACATATAAGCCGGTCCGTCCGAGTAAGTCTGTTAGTCCTAGCAAGTACGATAAGTAGGGTCAAATATGCTCTCCGGCTGCTGCTACAATGGACTCAATGTTGCACACCCTCTGAGATCTGAATACAGCTCCACTGTTAAGATATGCATTATAGAAATCCTCCTGCAGTGGTGTGTAGAAGCCCTCTGATGCATGCTCATCCCGTCTCGGCGGAAACCACTGATCAAAGTCCACAAATCTGAGCTGCTACACCTGCTTGGCCGTGGTGGCCCTCAAATCCAAGTGAGTCACTGGAGGTGGACCCTGTGGTCTAGGCAGTGGATGAGAACCCCTCCGCTGTGTCTCTGGCCTTGGTGTGACTAGAGCACGGGTACGACCAAAGCGACAAAGCTATGGCTGAGGTGCCTGCTCTGTCTCCTCGGCCTGCTCTCCCTCCTAAGTCTACTGTGCTGGCTGTGCCTACTGTTGTGGCTCCCCCTAGCACTGACTCCCATCAATAGCCATACGCCATCCTCCAACCATGACAGTCCCAGTTGGACCACCATGACGTCGCTCAACATGCTCAAGTGCAGCCCTTGTAGATGGAGAAAGCTGATCTGCAATAACAACACCACTCCGAGTACCTCCTCTCTCTGCGTGCTCTACGGCCTCTACAACTGTGGCTGCTCTCGCTGTATCTGCATCAGGGTACTTGCACTTCTTTGTCGCTAGCTTCTTCATCGCCTTGCCTTTTGCATCTATAGGCTGGTGAGGCGAGGGCCTCGGATCCTCATCACCGGGACCTCCTCCGACATTCTTGACATGAGCCATCTGATGGATTTGAAAAGAATAACTACCGCTAACAAAGATTAATTGCCAACTGTCACTTCTGAGGCTTGGCCTCGATCCGTACTCGTGAGCTTGGCACCGAGTTGATTGACAACTACCACTGAGACCTCAAAAACACCGACTCACTGCACATTAGAATAGATCAGATTTATAAATAATTACAATATATCTAAAGATGCGAAACCCTAAGAAAGCAAGCAATAGGTACGAAATTGAATCGAGGGCTTGCTACCTGACGAACTGGCGAATTGACGAGAAGAGGAATGACATGCGGGGAACCATCGGGAATCCTAGGGTTAGGGTGCGCTGGTCGACGTGGATCGGCCGTGGAGATCCAATGTGGGCACAGGAGATGCTCATGAAGGCAGCAGGGAAGATCCAATGTAGGTGCTGGAGCAATGCTGCACGGCGTGGAGGATAGCTAGGGTTCCGACGAGTCTGGTGGCAGCGTTGGTGCGTGGATGGCAGAGCAGAGCGACGCTAGGGCATGGCGTGAAAGTGCTGCTGGCGGCGTGGGCTCGGCGCGAGCAGGGCGCGGCGGTGTGATTGCGGTCAGGCGGTGGTGCAGCATGGCGG
The DNA here is from genome assembly GCA_904845875.1 of Miscanthus lutarioriparius. Classification (NCBI taxonomy): domain Eukaryota; kingdom Viridiplantae; phylum Streptophyta; class Magnoliopsida; order Poales; family Poaceae; genus Miscanthus; species Miscanthus lutarioriparius. The sequence goes on along the minus strand of CAJGYO010000001.1, from coordinate 144,225,089 downwards.
CGCAGGAAAGGTGCGGACACAGTGGCTAGGGCACGGCGGCTGTGATGCTTGGTGACGGCGGATTAGCGGCGGTTGCGGCTCTAGGTCAACCGGTGGCCCTGAACCGTGATAGAAAAGGAAACGAGATAAGAGTAGGAATCCCGCACGATTTCTACTGACCGGACGCTCTGGTGACAATGACCGGACGCTGCCACCCAGAGTCTAGTCGATTCCAAAGAGGTCCAAAACCCCTGGAAACGCGACCGGACGCGTCCGATGAACCCCGACCGGACGTAGCCAGAATCCGGTCCTCACTACCTTGTTTGCCTTTTTCTAGAAAATCTTCAAAGTCCGTCGTGCTGCCTGTTCCAATCAAGCCCCAACTCCAACAAGATCCAAATAAATACCAATTGGGACTGATGTGAGTGACATCTCTCAAATCCTCAAAATTTTCAAAATATTTTGCCTTAGGCTATAATTCTTTTTAGGAAAATAGGCAATTAGAAGGGCAATTGAAGATAAACGACAAAGCAACATTCATGCATATGCAATGCAATGCTTGAAAGTAAATCTAGTTGCTTGTTAAGTTTGATCCAAGGTTAAGCTTCTTGACACGCTTTACGACAGTTATCTTAACCATGTTAGACAAGCCCTAAGTGCATTATCATAAAGTAAACATGTTGTATATTACAATGCAATGCAAGGGACAACACAAGCTTATTTTCTAGAAAAGTTGCTAAAATCAAGAACATTTAGCTCATTCCGCAATCGATAAAAAGTCGCCTCATCTAGCGGTTTAGTGAAGATATTCGCCAATTGATCCTCAGTCTTTACACCTTCTAATGAAATATCATTCTTTGCAACATGATCTCTAAGAAAGTGATGACGGATATCTATGTGCTTGGTGTGAGAGTGTTGAACCGGATTATTTACAAGTTTTACCGCACTTTCATTATCGCACAAAAGAGGTACTTTTTCTAGAACTACACCATAGTCTAGCAAAGTTTGTTTCATATAAAGAATTTATGCACAACAAGCACCCGTGGCAATGTATTCCGCTTCGGCGGTGGATAAGACCACACTATTTTGTTTCTTGGAGGACCAAGACACAAGTGATCTACCAAGCAAATGGCACCCTCCGGATGTGCTTTTTCTATCAACTTTGCAACCGGCATAATCCGAATCGGAATAGCCAACTAATTCAAATATAGCTGCTTTGGAATATCAAAGACCAATCCTTGGTGTGTGCTTAAGATACCTAAGGATTCTTTTAACGGCAATCAAATGAGTTTCCTTAGGATTAGCTTTAAATCTAGCACACATACACACACTAAACATGATGTCAGACCTAGATGCGGTTAAATATAATAAGCTACCAATCATAGAGCGGTAGAGAGTTTGATCAACCGTGTTACCTCCCTCATCTAGGTCGAGATGTCTATTAGTTGGCATTGGTGTCTTGATTGGCTTACACTCATCTATCTTGAATCTCTTAAGAAGATCATTTGTATATTTCTCTTGATAGATGAAAATCCCTTCTCTCATTTGCTTGACTTGAAAACCAAGAAAGAATGTAAGCTCTCCAATCATTGACATCTCGAACTCCTTCGATATCAATTCACCAAACTCTTTGCAAGAATCTTCATTTGATGATTCAAAGATGATATCATCAACATACACTTGACAAATGAAGATATGCCCATCAAGCTTTTTGGTCAATAGTGTGGTGTCAACCTTCCGAATGGTGAAGCCCTTCTCAATGAGGAAGTCCCGAAGGTGCTCATACCAAGCTTTTAGGGCTTGCTTAAGCCCATATAACGCCTTGGACAACCTATAAACATGATTAGGATATCTAGGGTCTTCAAACCCGGGAGGTTGATCAACATAGACTAGTTCATTAATAAAACCATTTAAAAATACACTTTTCACATCCATTTGATATAGTTTCATTTCATGATGTGATGCATATGCAAGAAGGATACGGATGGCTTCTAGTCTTGCAACCGGTGCAAAGGTCTCTCCAAAATCCAAACCTTCAACTTGAGAGAACCCCTTTGCAACTAGTCTTGCCTTGTTCCTCACAACTACGCCTTGATCATCTTGCTTGTTGCAGAACACCCATTTTGTTCCAATAACTCTTGCACCTTTTGGCCGCTCTTCAAGAGTCCAAACTTCATTGCGGGTGAAATTGTTCAACTCTTCATGTATGTCATTTATCCAATCTAGATCTTGAAGAGCTTCTTCTACCTTAGTAGGCTCAAAATAAGAGACAAGAGTGATGTACAATAAATGAAGCAAGTTTTTATGAGTGAGTCATTACACCCTTTGATGGACTCCCTATGTTGAGATCTTGTGGATGATCTTGTAGTAGAGGTGTGTTTCTTCTATTGACCACTTGAGGAGGAGGTTGTGGAGCATCAACATCTTGTGCTTGTACCACCATTTGATCATGGGAGACATGAGTGTCTTCATTTTCTACTCTCCCATCTTTATCACCATCTTGTGGCACATTTGATGAAGAAGGTGGATCAATCACTTGTACATCATCTTCATCATCTTTAGGCTTGATGTCTCCAACCGAAACATTCTTCATAGCCTCCCTCAATGGTTCATCACCTACATCATCAAGATTCTCATATGCTCCTTAGGAGCCGTTAGATTCATCAAATTCCACATCATATGTTTCTTCAACCAAGCCAGTGGCATGATTAAATACTTTATATGCTTTGCACTTTGATGAGTAACCAACAAGAAAACCAATATCACAACGTCTTTGAAACTTACCTAGGTGTTGCCGCTTCTTGTAGATGTAGCATTTGCAACCAAACACCCTAAAGAACGAGACGTCTGGCTTCTTCTCATTGAGCAACTCATAAGGTGTCTTGCCAAGGAACTTTTGAAGGAATAGGCGGTTGGATACATAGCATGCGGTGTTGATAGCTTCCATGCATAGAGATTCATGGGTGTTGTACTCATCTAGCATTGTTCTTGCAAGAGTGATCAATGTTCGGTTCTTTCTCTTAACTACACCATTTTTTTTGAGGAGTATATGTTACGGAGACCTCATGCTTGATCCCAACTTCATCACAATAGGCTTCTATGTTTGTGTTGTCAAATTCTTTCCCATTGTCGCTTCTTATTTTCTTTAGCATCACTTCAAACTCATTTTGTGCTCTCTTGGCAAACTTCTTGAAGCATGATGCAACTTCGGATTTGTCATAAAGGAAGAATACCCATGTGTATCTTGAATAGTCATCAACAATCACAAGACAATAAAGAATTCCTCCCAAACTCTTGTATGTTGGTCCAAATAAGTCAATGTAAAGAGTTCTAATACTCTTGTGGTTGACATGAAAGCTTTGGTTGGATGAATATTTGCAACTTGCTTGCCGGCTTGACATGCACTACAAAGCTTGTCCTTCTCAAACTTCACATCCTTCAACCCTCTCACCAAATCATTCTTCATTAGCTTCTTGAGTGAGCTCATCCCAACATGAGCAAGTCTTCAATGCCATAGCCATCCAAGTGTTATTTTGGTGAATAGGCAAGTCTTCAAATTAGCATCTTCGGAGGTGAAGTCCACTAGATATAGTTATTGTATCTAAATCGTTTGATATTTGATCATCATCCTTCTTAGATACAACAACTTCATTCTCGGTAAACAAGCATTGGAAGCCAAGATCACATAATTGTCCAACGGATAGCAAGTTGAAGCTCAATGAAGCAACATATGGCACATTTGAGATAGAATGATCATTTGATATTGCCACTTTGCCTAATCCTTTGACTTTGCCCTTTGAGTTATCTCCAAATGTGATTCTTTCTTGTCCATCTACTTCTTCATCTAGTGAGGTGAACATACGAGGATCACTGGTCATATGTTATGTGCAACCACTATCAATAACCCAATGACTTCCACCGGTCTTATAGTTCACCTACACACAAGAGATCAAGCTTTAGGAACTCAAACTTGTTGAGGGCCCTTCACCTTCTCAACAAGTAACTTTGCTACCCAAATTTTCTTAGGCCTATTTTTATTGGGAGGTTCTAAGAACATGTAATGAGCATTGAAGGCAAAAGGTCTAGCATGCTTGGGCAAGGATTGTGGTGGTGGAGTTTGGCACTCATGGGCAAAGTGGTCTTCTTGTCCACACTCAAAACATCTCTTTGGCTTTGGCTTTGACTTGTGTTGTTGTTGAGCTTGAGCCTTCTTCTCTTGGTTTGCCAAGTACCCAATGCCACTTCTATCCATCTTCGTGATGGTGTTCATTAGTAGCTCACTTTGAAGATGCTTGCCTCTTGTGAACTTGCTCAATTCAATCTTAAGATGCTCTTTCTCCAACTTGAGCTTCTTGTTCTCTTCCTTGAGTGCATCATTGTTTTTTCTCTTCCTTGAGCTTCTTGTTTTCTTCTTTTAGTTTCTCATTCTCAAGAATCAAATCACCATCATGATCAAGAGTTTCTAGCATAATAGTATTATGGCTTTTGATCTCTTCAAGATCTTTTTTGAGCTTTTTATTGTCATTCTTAAGCTTGATAAACTCATCATAATCATTGGCCTCAACCACTTGCTTGCCCTTGCTACTAGAACTTTGCTCAATGCTCTCAATAATAAAATCATCACATGATGTAGCTATCTTAACAACATTGTTAGTAGCATCATGTGGCTCATTGGATATAAATTCTTGAGCGACGACAAGATTATCATGATTAATCTTAAGAGTAGTATATTCTTCTTTTAGCTTATTGTGGCTAGTGATGAGCTCATTGTGTATCCTCTCAAGTTTATCATGTTTTTCTTTAAGCTCTTTCTTAGAAGATTTGAGCTCCTTGAGTTTGGATGATATAGCATCATTTGCTTCTCTAAGCTCAACACTAGCCTTTTTGGCTATATCACATTTAGCTAAAAGAGAATCATTCTTAGCTTCTAGCTTGTCATTCTTAGCTCTAGTCTTTCTCATGATCCTAGTATATTTGTTTAGCAATTTGACAAGTTCATCATATAAAGGTGATTCAAATTCAAATTCATCATCATCACTATCACTATCACAATCATCATTGTTAGCATGATCATCACTACTACTATCATCATCATTTGATACCTTTTGTTCACCCTTGGCCATAAGGCATAGGTATGTAGAGGATGATAGCGGTGGTGTTGGTGAAGATGATGAGGAGCCAATCACAATTGCGGCCACCTTCTTATTATCACTATCATCATCGGATGAGCAACTTGATGAATCAATGTCCGTGAGCCAATCACCGACGATGTATGCCTTTCCACTTTTCTTCTTCTTATGGAAGTCCTTCTTCTTGCCATCTCTCTTCTTGTATGGCTTGTTTTTCTTCTTCTCATCTTCTTCTTTATTGCTTGAGTCATCTTTCTTGCCCTTGTACTTGTTCTTGTACTTGTCTTTCTTGGGCATTATGCATTGATGTGCTAGATGACCAAGTTCTCCACAATTGTAGCAATCCATCTCTGAGATTGGCCTCTTTCTAGAGCTTGTGAAGAACTTCTTCTTCTTGCCATCGAACTTGATGCCACTCTTGTTGAGCTTCTTTAGCATCTTGGCGGTTCTTTTCACCATGAGAGCAAGACTTGTATCATCAATTTTATCATCACTTGAGCTCTCTTACTCAAGCCTTGCTTTGCCCTTCTCTTGACTAGCTTTGAATGCTAAGTCCTTGTCTTTCTTTTTAGTAGAGGATGAGCCATCTTGCGGTGTGATGTGCATGTATATCTCATGAGCATTGATCTTTCTCAAGATTTGTGTCGGTGTAGCGGTGGAAAGATCACCCTGATGAAGCACGGTCACAATATGCCCATATTTGTCAATAGAGAGGACACTCAAAATCTTTCTTACAACATCAGATGGTTGTATTTGAGTGAGTCCAAGCCTATTGACATCCTCTACAAGAATATTCAAACATGAGTACATCTCATTAGCACATTCTTTAGGAAGCATCTCAAAAGAGTTAAGCTTTTTTATGACAAGATGATAGCGTTCCTCACGCTCACTCTTTGTTCCCTCATGGAGCGCACAAATGTCCGACCATAGTGCATGGGCGTCTTTGTGGTTCTTGACCCGGTTGAACATATCTTTGCAAATGGCTCTAAAGATGGTGTTTTGAGCCTTTGCATTCTATTTTTCGTAATTCACCTCATCGCCTTGTAGGTGTGTAGCATCCCGAGGTTTTGGGAAGCCTTGTGAGGCGGCTCTAAGTATTCCAACATCTAGAGCTTCTAGATACATCTCCATGCGGATTTTCTAATATGGAAAATCACCCCCCTCAAAGATAGGAGGAGGTCCATCCCCATGAGACATCTTTCACTAGGCGGTTAAGCCTAAATACGTGAGCACGAGGCTCCGATACCAATTGAAAGGATCAAGATGTCCAAGAGGGGGATGAATTAGGCTAATTCTAAATTTCTTTGCAATAAATAAACCCTATGGTTAGCCCAATTAACCCCTTGTGCCTAGAAAATGTTTCTATTGATCTAACGCATAAAAGTTTAGCAACCTATGTTCCAATCCTACTCAAGCATGACAATTCTATGAATGTAAATGACAAGAATTAAATTGCTCAAAGTAAATGCTCAAAGTAAAGAGAGAAGGAGGAACGCGGCGATGTTTTGCCGAGGTATCAGAGAGTCGCCACTCTCCACTAGTCCTCGTTGGAGCACCCGCGCAAGGGTGTAGCTCCGCCTTGATCCGCGCAAGGATCAAGTGCTCTCTACGGGTTGATTCAACGACACTCCGTCGTGGTGAATCACCCACAACCGCTCACAACTTGAGTTGGGTCATCCACAAGCTCCGCCGGATGATCACCAAGCTCCCAATCATCACCAAGCCATCTAGGTGATGGCAATCACAAGAGTAACAAGCATGAACTCTCACTTGACCACGACAAGCCTAACGAGAAGGGTGGATGGATACTTTGCTGCTCTTGCTTTCACTAATGAAGGCTCTCTTTGGGATTCTCAAATCTCAATCACCTCACTAGGACCTTGCTCTTCTTGGCACTCTCAAAGGTGTTTCTCAGCTGTTGGAATGAGCAAAAGTACCCCCACACACGAATGTAGGAAGTATTTATAAACCCGGCTGAAAAACGAACCGTTATGTGCCTCCGCGGGGTGACCGGACGCTCCGGTTAGTTCTTCCCGAACTCCAGTGTTTAAGTTGTGACCGGACGCTAATTTCCCTCTCTAGAACCTTACTGGAGTCGACCGGACGCTGGCCCTCAGCGTCCTGTCACTCACCTCTCAGCGCCTGGTCATGCTAGACGACTTCACCTTGATCAAATGACCTAACCGGACTCTGTGCCGGCGTCCGGTCATACCGGAACTAGCGTCCGGTCAGTATTTGACCCTGCATTCACTTCCAACTCTCGATCATACATGAATGAAGTTTGCTCCAATGGATCTAAGGGCTTTTTAGGAGCTACCTAGTCCTAGATTTAGCAAGTGTGCACCACACCTAACCCACTAGACTCACCTAGGTCAAGCTGCCCGTCCATACCCCCCTTAATAGTACGGCCAAATGAAAAACAAAGTCCTAAACTACTATAAGTGTCTCTTCAACTCCAATCGATACTTAGAACTAGTCCATCCTTAACCTTGTCGTCCATCCTTTAAAAACCGAAATGATTTCCATCGTAGGGCCATGACCACCATGATTGCCCAATCGATCTCTATTACCATGACCTAACTTAATTGCCTCTACAAAACACATGTTAGTCATAGTAATCATGTATTGTCATTAATCACCAAAACCCAACTAAGGGCCTATATGCTTTCACCAACTTAAGGTCCAGCGGCCCGTATACTTCGTCGGCGAAGTACTCGCCGACCCCAAGGTCTGGTACCCCTAGGTGCAGAAACTCCTATACGCCGTGCTGATGGTGACCCGGAAGCTCCTGCACTACTTCATCGACCACGAAGTTGCGGTCGTCACTTCATACCCACTCGGGGACATCATCCGCAACCGTGATGCCGCGGAACGGATCTCTAAGTGGGCACTCGAACTCATGGGCCACGACATGAGGTACATCCCCCGTACCACCATTAAATCTAGGCTCTCACGGATTTTGTCACCGAATGGACAGAGGTACAGCTACTGACCTCGGACGTCACCCACGAGTACTGGACAATGTACTTCGACGGGTCCGTAATGGCACCCGGTTTGGGGGCTGGAGTGGTTCTGATCTCCCTGGACAGGAGTAGGCTCCGCTACGCCATCCGCCTCCACTTTTCAGCCTCAAACAACGCCGTGGAGTACGAGGCCCTCATCAACAGGCTACGCATCGCCATTGAGCTCAGTGCCACGCGACTCTACGTTCGCATCGACTCAGAGCTAGTCATTGATCAGGTCATGAAGGAGTCCTCCTACAAAAGCCCTCTCTTGGCAGCATGCTGCTAAGAGGTGCGCAAGCTCGAGGACAAATTCTAGGGGATCGAGCTACATCACTTCCCTCGAAGGGACAACGATGTCACCGATTTTCTTACAAAATTGGCTGCCAGGAGGGATCCATCCCCAAGCGAGGTCTTCATCAACGACGTCCATGAGCCATCCGCTCGCATCTTGGAATGTCCGATACAGACACACCTCGACACCCATCCGGTGCTTGTGGGCTCTGACCCCGACGCCAAGCCAGCACCCGGGGGCTTCGACCCCAACACCAAGCCGATGCTCGGGGGCTTCGATCCCAGTACCTCCATGACGACGTCACCCACAAACATCGCTATATTGGTACTTGATCAAACCGACTGGCGAGCGCCGCTACTCGCCTACCTCCTCAAGGAGGTTCTCCCGCCTAAAAGGACTGAAGCCTGACGGATTGCTCGACATGCCAAGACCTTCGTCGCGCTCGGTGACAAGCTCTACAAACGGAGGCCGTCAGGAGTGCTCATGAAGTGCGTTCCCGCCAACCAGGAGAAGCAGCTCCTCCTCGAGGTCCATGCCAGGATTTGTGGACATCACGTGGCCCTAAGGTCGCTGGTTAGAAAAGCCTTTCGCTAAGGTTTTTACTGGCCCACCGCGCTATGAGATGCAGAGGAGGTCATCCGCAGGTGTGAAGGATGCCAGTTCTACGCTCGACAAACCCATTTGCCGGCATAGGAGCTTCGAACCATCCCCATCACCTGGCCATTCGTGGTCTGGGGCCTCGACATGGTGGGGCCCCTCAAAAAGGGCCCAGGCGGCTTCACTCACCTACTCGTAGCAGTGGACAAGTTCACCAAGTGGATAGAGGCCAAGCCCATTACCAACATCCGCTAGAAAGAGGCAGTCAAATTCTTCCTCAACATCATCTACCGGTTCAGCGTTCCTAACTATATCATCACTGACCACGGGACTAACTTTATCGGAAAGAAGTTCCTAGACTTCAGTGATGGATACGGCATCAGGATCGACTAGGCCTCGGTCGGACATCCACGAACTAACGGTCAGGTCAAATGTGCCAATGGCATGGTCCTCCAAGGACTTAAGTCACGCATCTTCGACCGACTCAACAAGTACGCCAGGCGATGGGTTGCTGGGGTCCCAATGATCCTCTGGAGCCTAAGAATGACCCCAAATCAATCGATAGGGTTCACACCTTTCTTCCTGGCCTACGGAGCTGAGGTAGTGCTGCCCTCCGACCTCGACCACGGCGCCCCAAGAGTGAAGGTTTTCGACCGCGATCGAGCCGCGGAGGCTCAACAAGACGTAGTCGACCTGCTCGAAGAGGCCCGCGAGATGACTGTCATCCGCTCCGCTCGCTACCAACAAACCCTCCACAGGTACCATGAAAGGAAGATCAGAGGGAGGATACTCGAAGTCAGCGATCTCGTACTCCAGAGGACCCAATCAACGAAGGAAAAACACAAGCTCTCTCCAACATGGGAAGAGCCCTATACGGTGACTAAAGTAATTCGACCGGGCACCTACCGACTGGAGGACAACAACGGCAACGTTCTCACCAACACTTGGAACATTGAATAACTACGTCGTTTTCCCCCTAAATTTGGTCTAACCGCTTTTTAGTCAACACTTGCCCCTGTAAAAGCACCCCAGCCTAAACACTTTCAGCCCGGGTCGCTCGGGGGCTCCATAAGGGTACAATACTAAATACTACCTCTCATTTTTACTCTCTTTTTTACTGTCACATGGTAAACAACTTCGTCCCTGAATGGAAGCGCATTCCTTTTCCTTTGATTGGCCTACGTAAATTTTGTTCTTACTCCTAACCGAACGCACCCCGCCACGACCTATGGTTACAAGCAGCCGAGCCCCGCGGGCCATGCTCAGGCTCTTAAAAAGCTGCAGCCTATAGAACTAACGGGCAGGTACGAAAAATAAAGGACAAAAAACAAAAGATATGCTAGGATAAAAACAAGGAATGGATAATGATTCTATCAAAAAACAGTACTGATGTATTCATTGATACAAAAAACTGTTCACATGGGGACTCACCCACGAACTCAACTACTACATTTTCTACTGCTACTCCAAATACTACTATGGCTGCTCGATGACATCGCCTGAACGCCAAAGGAGAAACCATGGCACACGTCGCCGGACATAACCACCTCCGTCGGGGCCCCGCCTAGTTCCGCTCCCTCGACTTCGGCGAGCGCAACGGGTACCTCAGGGGCCCCACCTAGTTCCGCTCCCTCGACTTCGGTGAGCGCAATGGGTACCTCAAGGGACCCACCCGGTTCTGCTCCCTCGACTCCAGCGAGCGCAACGGGTACCTCAAGGGCATCGCACCCATAGATGCTCAGTAGAAGAACATGGAGCTCCTGACCTTCTCATGCAGTTGAGGTAGCTCCTAGTCAGGGACGCTGCTACCGAGGTATGGCCACCATGGCTGGAAGAGATTTTATCAAACTTTATGAACTGGCCAACCTGAGCAGCTGCAGGCGCGGAACCCTCCACCGGCACGATCCTGAGCAATTTCCCCTACGACAAGGCTCGCTCGGTGAGGATCCACTGGAGAAAGTCCACACACAGCTCCATCCCAAAGAAGGCCTCGCAGATGAATCCAGCACCACCTCGGGCAGCCTCCAGCTCGACATCGCACCCTAGATTCACGAAAGGATCTGTAAGTCCTCCCCCTCGCTCACCCCCTCTCTCACTTAGGAACCACCGTGGCATACAGGCACTCTCGGTGAGAAAGAAGAAGGAGGAGAGACAATAGTTGGAGAACAGGCAAAGGACTACGATGGAGAGCCCTCTCCCTCCCCCCTATTTAAGGAAGAAACGCGGTAGCCGAAGAGGGGCAAAAGATTAAAGCAAAAAACTATGCCCCTTCCCCCATTCAATGCGGATGGGAAACGACGGGACACACCCTGACCGATGGGACGCACGCTGGCCGATGAAACGACGCCGGGTCAGACGAAACATTGCCTGGTGAGACGAAACATGGCCTGGGTATGGCCCACCACTATCGCATGATCGTGCGCAAAAACCGAAATGTCACCACACGCAGGCAGCTCTCCACATCCCCAGGCGGGACTAGGAAAAACCCAAAACGGGATCTCCGCCGGGAGAGACCATCGTGCTTCCTAAGTCAATTGAATGGCTCAGAAAAACACACCGAGAGACAGGTAGGAAGCAAAGGGACACCCCATGTAGGCCATGCCGACTCCGTCATGAACGACAAGCACGAGTCTCGGTCGGACATTTCCGACTGAAGCTCTCCAAACCCCATCACTCAAGTCATCAAGGTAAACACCACCAACCCCCTCCATTTCTTTATAATCATTTCATACATCCATACGCGTATTCATTCCATACGCCCATGCCTCCTAGACGATTTGGGCCCTGAACCGCCCGGGGGCTCGAGAACTAAGCATCGCACGTGCAGCGAAATGCATCACAACGGAGCGTGTTGCGTCACGAAGCGGTAGTTGCCTCATTCGACATGAGCAACAACAGAGCTAGGGGAGAAAAACGCAGATGAGTCCCATGCAGCCCTCGCCGAGTCTGGCAGACAGGGTCATCTCAACCTTCTCGTTCGATCCTGAACCTCTTGCCAAGCCCACAGAATCTCCATCGAGGGGAGGCCGTTAGGCCACCCGGGTCGGTCTTCGGAACAACCCAGGCATCTGTCGGGTTGCAGGTAAAGGAGCAGTGGAATGTCACAAGAGGGCTATGCCAACCCTGTCATGAACGACGGACCCGAATTCTACTCGATCATACCCGTTAATGAACTCACCGAGCGCGTCACTCGAGCTCGTGCGATCGGGACAAGCGACAAAACTCAGCCCCTCCGGTTGTGAGGAACCAAGGACTGGGTAACGCACACAACTCACACCGACCCCTACTAAGGCCCAACAGGGCTCGGGGGCTCAAGACACGAAACGCCTGGGTCTGCGACCTCGAACTCGCCCCATCCGGCTATGCTCCGACTACGCTCCACACACCCGGGTCTGCGACCCCGAACTCACCCCATCCGGCTACGCTCCGACTACGCTCCAAAACATCTAGGTCTACGACCCCGAACTCGCCCCATCAGGCTACGCTCTGACTACGCTCCACACACCTGGGTCTATGACCCCGAACTCACCCCATCTGGCTACGCTCCGACTGCGCTCCAAAACACCCGGGTCTGCGACCCCGAACTCACCCCATCAGGATCTACGAGCTCCGGCTAGCCCGATCCCAAACTAACTAAATTGACTGCATCAGTTGCGCGGGCCGCACCGAGGCCAGGATCCATGACTTTGACTCACCCGATCCCACGGCGTGCACCGACGCCAGGATCCACAAGCTCTATCTCGTCCGATCCCTAAAAAACTATCTGCCTCACCCGATCCCACGGCATGCATCGACGCCAGGATCCGTGAGCTCCGTCTCACCCGATCCCTAAAAACAACTAACTACCTCGGCTGCACAACGATGCCTTGGTTAAACAACTCCATCTCGACTGAAAAACACGCGCACATGCCCGCTAACAAACACCCCCAGACGGTTTTGCCCGAACCGTCCGGGGGCTCGGGGGCTACACCCGCGGGTGCGCTCGCGCGCACCCACCGACGAAACAAAAACCTCCCCCGCTGACAACACGGAAAACCCCCCAGACGGTTCTGCCCGAACCGCCCAAGGACTCGGGGGCTACACCCGCGGGTGCGCTCGCGCGCACTCGCCATCGAGACAAAAATCCCCCAAACGATTCTGCCCGAATCGTCCAGGGGCTCAGGGGCTCCTGTTAGGTTTATAAACCCAGGGTCCCTCGTAGACCGGCTTCCCCGCAAAGGCTCGGCCCAAGCAGACAGTGCGCAACTCATGGGCCGGCCCAAGAGTCTAAAACAATAGGCCAGAAGGGCGGTTCAGTCACCAACCAGAAGGTCTGGCTGAGGAGGAACAATGCCCGCTTGTCGACTCTGGCCCACCTCTCTGACCGGAGTGCTCACTTCGGTCTCCAGCGCCTCTAGATGGTCTCTCTGACTAGAAGGCCTGGCAAAGCACTACCTTCGACTCTGACCCCACGTCTCCGACCGGGGTATGCAAAGACCCTGCTCACTGCTCTTCTCCGACTGGCGCAACCAGAGCCGACTAGGACCAACCGACCGGGGACGCCCGCCCAGAAAGGACCAGAGAATGAATAGAGAAAGCAAGACAAGGCGCTCAAGTCAAACCATGATACTAGGGACCGTACCCTATCACCTACAGGAACAGTACTCTATAATCGCCTTGACACAAATAGTATTATAGGCGTCGCCATTTTCCTCAACAGTATTATGGGCGCCGTTAACTCCCATACGGTAAGGCCCCCCATATGCCTCTGGGCATCGATAGTGTTGTGGGCGCTGGGATTTACCGTACCGAGTGAACATGGTGAAACTTCTCACATGCCTCTGGGCATCAACAGTATATGCAGGTGCCGACATCTGCCATACCCAAAACAAGACGATGTAACCTCCCATATACAACCAACATCCAACAGTGTTGTGGGCGCCTACCATCCTCTTGTACCCGTCGGCGTGGGCGACAAGACTTAGAAGCATACGAACTCTCTCCCTCTCACTTGTAAGGCCATCCCCTTCATCTATAAAAGGGGATGTGCTCTCTTCCAACATTCAGTTGATTCAAGTTCATACAAGTTAATCTAGATCGATCAAGTTCACTAGCTCACAACCACAAAACCGCCAGGTTCGGACCTCAAGCACACGCTTGAACACTTAGTTCATAGAGGAGCTCCTGTCGCTCTCGGCCCTTCCGACCGGAGCCGACCGGACCTCTCGTACACCCCATCTTTCTCCTTCTCGTTTGTAACCCCACTGCAAACTTCGAGCACTTGGGCTCAGGAATAAAGTCGCCGACCGACTCAAACTGGACGTAGGGTACGTTGCCTGAACCAGTATAAACCTTGTGTCATTGAGTGCTAGGCCACCTCCGATCACAACGTATGGTAAAACTATAAATATTTACTTGTTGGTCACTTTCTGCACCGACACTATGTATCCATGTTGCCAAACCAGACGTTATCTCCCAATGAGTGTTTTAGCTATACAAACCCAAATTGTTCCTTTATTCCATTCTATCGATTTAATATCTATTCAAAATAGGGCATCATTATCTATCAAACTAATTACTCTGGAGCTACAAAAATTACGGTGAGCAAGTAATAATATTAGGAATTTACTGTAAAGTTTTCAGAGTCGACACTATCACCATTTTCTTACAAAAATTCCCACAAGTTCATATTTTAACAATATTAAACATTTTAAAATAATTATTGCAATCCTAAAAATAGCACCAACTAGATGAACAAAATACGTTAACAGATAAATCATGATTTTAGGAACCTAACAAAATTAGTTTCACAATTTTTGAACATCTACACAAATTTTCATTGAATTTATAAGTTTACCTTAAGAGCTAAATTAGAAAAGACTTTAGAAATTGGAAAGGGCCGGCGGTAACCGGATCTGGCCTGGCAGCCCAAAATGGCCCACGCGGAACATGGCGCGCGTAGCAGGACAACCTAGTCACTACCCAAGGCGGGGAATCCGCATGCGCGTCGATGGTTTTACAGAACAGTCCCCAATCTATCCATTTATTGCGTGGCACTATGCACACTATTGCAATAGAGACACATTTTGTAGAGAGACCCCTGAACTAGCCTGCCTTTACCATGGGATGGTCCCCGACGGCCTGCGCATGACGGTGCGACTTT
Source organism: Miscanthus lutarioriparius (assembly GCA_904845875.1). NCBI lineage: Eukaryota > Viridiplantae > Streptophyta > Magnoliopsida > Poales > Poaceae > Miscanthus > Miscanthus lutarioriparius. The sequence continues at coordinate 144,209,945 of CAJGYO010000001.1, read as the reverse complement.
GACCGGCGCAGCGCGTAGACAGCGACCATCGGAACAAAACACCAGCCCCATAATTGAGCCGACGAGCGCCGCAAAGCCAAGACGAAACCCTGGACGACGATCAGAAGTTAAACAGTGACTTCTACAGTGCTACCCATAGCGGCAGCCCAACCGCCACGGCGGCGTGAGCGGTCTAGCGAGCTAACGCAAGTAACAGACTAAAAGGGGCGATTGAGCATCAGCAGCTTACAACGAACAAGGTCAAGGTGGTGGTGAAGTCGAAGACGACCCCCACAGCGCTAGCCACGTGCAAGCTGATGGGGCGACGATGCTCCGACCGAACACTGGCGCGTCACCACATCTCCGGCGAGGTCCCTAGCAGGAGGACGCGAGCACCAGCTAGAGAAGGTCAAGACGAGTTCCCGGCTGCAAGTAATTGAACTTCTACCAGCCCTACGGGCCTTACCCCCAAGTTCGAGGTCGCAGCGACGCTCTGGCCGACCCTGAGCAAAAATACCAAATTGGAGGTCGGTAATGATCGGCCGGAGATGGGGAAGATAGAGTGTCTAGTTGGCTCCCTAAGTCGCTTACTGGCGTGAGTAATCGGACCGTGGAGCCATGAGCTGGCTAAACCGATGGGCGACGGCACGGAGCTTAGGCCGTGGTTGTTTCATGGAGGAATATGTGAACGAGCTCAAGCGGATTAAGACGGCAGCTCCGGCCATTTGCTGCCACTCGAACCCGTGCACACAAGTTACGAGACGAAGCAAGCTTTGGCGCGGCGTGCATGAATTGAGTCAGCCGAACCCGAGCAGAGTTCTCCATGGCAGCTAGCAGGACAAGGCAGGTAGAGGAGCGTCACCTCGGCATTGCGACAGGGACCGGATGGCCACGGTGCGGCGACAGCGGCACAGGCAGGGTAGGGAAGTGTCTCGTCTCCAGGGTGACCGAATCATCGTAGTGGTAGGTGGAACGAGGGGTGGGGCAGTTACCACGTCGGCTAGACGGTGGCCACCACGGCGTCCGCTCGGCCAGCCTACGGCCTCATCGGCGGCGATCCTAGCCTAGTCCCGCGGAGACGAGCGTTGCCCACCCCGGCCCGATGTGCGGCCAGCGGAGCAGCGGCCACGGCCAGGAGCGGTCGGGCAGCCATGGCACCAGGCTCACGTGGTGACCGCGGCCACGGGAGCCCAACGGTCGAAACGACAACACGCACGATATTTAAAGCGACGCAAAAACCGCTATCGACCCTAGATGAAGTTCAACTAATTTCCCTAATCTTAAGCCCGTAGTGCCAACTATACGGCGAAGCAATAGCCAAGGCTAGGGAGTAATTCGAGGAGGAGTTAGATGCATGCCAACATGGGCTTGCCACGTTGAATTCCCGTTCGCGAACAAAGCACCAAAACGTGATTCACCGTGCGTTCTAAGGAATTTGGGCAATTTTTATGAGCACAACATGACTCCCATCGTGACTACAACCTATACCATACTCAAGTACTCACCTTGATGTAATCAACTGTATAATTACCTGAAGCTAGTGTTTAGGTATTTTAGCTAGAATTTAATTACCAAAACAGCATTATCTACTACCTTTCCATACTTAGAAAATTAAAGGTTTCAGTTTAAACTAACATCTACTAGCGCTTTTGCTAAAAATTTTAATATGCCTAAACCTAATTAATTTCAACCACTAGGCATTTCATACACTAGTCCATATGTCATACTAACTCGTAGAAACAAAACATCTAAGAACTACTTAACTAGTTTATTCAATATACCTCGCCAAAAACGATACTTTTAAATATAAGTTCAAGTGTTTTAAATTTAAAATCCGAGAAACTCAAAATTGTTTTTAGGCCTTAATCTAGGTTATAAGCAACTCGTAACACCAGAGGTGTTACAACGACTCTACTTCCTAACTATACAGTTCGTGGAGTAACTTTTCGTTTTGCATTTTAGTTGATCGTTTCGAGTTACAGAAATTGATCTACATACTTTATCACATACATTAACACATAAACATGATGCTCATGACATGCTTTAGTAACAGCGTGGCCACGAGGCGCAGGCGCGGAGAGCAACGTCTGACCAGCACAGGCCCATGCGTGGACGCAGAAAAATAGACCGCTGCTGCGGATGTCCGGACGCTAGCAGTGTCGTTCTTGCTTTTTTAACCTACCTCCCCCAATAGGATAGAGTAACACTACGCTTTACTGGGCTTCAGGCCTTTCGGGTCCATGTAGCAAAACTTGTCCTTCAGTTCCCTGTCCCAGCTCAGCCCAAGTCCGCGCGGTCGTTTCTGCTTCTAGAGCATCCTGTTCTCGGTTCTCCCCGTTCGCTTTTCCCTCTTCCCCTCCCGCCGCGACGCATAGCCGCCAAACAAACTCCCACGAGCTGACGAGCACCATAGCCAAATCAACGCATAGCGATCGCCAGGAGCTTCCACAGAGCTGTCTCGTCCACGAGTGCTGCAGCTGACAACTATTCCCAGCGTCAATGGCGAGCTCCGGCGATGAAGGGCGCGTGGTGGTGGACCTCCGCTCCGCGGCGGAGTCGGCGGCTGCCGACGAGGATGCCCACGCCACGCCTCTCCACGAGATCGAGTCCCTCTGCATGCGCTGCGGTGAGAACGTGAGTGCCCCCGTCCCTTACCTCTCGTTTTCCATGGTTCCGTCCTCTTCTGTTCGGGGCGCTTGTTGAAGGGTTCTGAGGCCTGCTGCTTCTCTTTCATGTGGTCAGTGGTTAGGGCATCACGAGGCTTCTGCTGACGCTGATCCCGCATTTCCGGGAGGTACTTTCTGTGCTCATGGCGTCAGCTGCTTGTTCTGATTAGTACCACTTTGTGAAATTTGCTTTTGTAAATCTGCAGGTGGTTCTGATGGCCTTCGAGTGCCCTCATTGTGGGGAGAGGTAACGATATGCCCAATTTCTTGTTTATCGGAATTTGTCCAGGTCTATGATTGATGGAGCTATTACTTGCCAGTTGATGGTAATATAATTTGAGTTTGCATCCTTATGTTGTAGAAACAATGAGATTCAGTTTGCTGGACAGCTCCAACCCAAGAGATGCTGCTATAGCTTGGAGGTTCCGTTGGGGCAGAGTGAGGTATGTTTTCTGCATGGTGATTATGTCTTATTTGATGGTTTTGGTAAAATTAAGCTATCTTAATGTTTATACTACAAGCCTATTTTAACATTTGTCATTTATAATAAATTAATAAAGCATTATTATGGTTACCGAAATATATTTACTATAATAACTAACTAGTGGTGCTGGTACAGATACTGAATCGTCAGGTCGTGAAGTCTGATTCAGCGATTATCAAGGTGTGCTGATATTTGATCCTCTTGATACATTGCAGTAAGTACATAGAATGCATTGCTTTTCTAACTATTCATTGTACCCATCTGCAGATTCCAGAGCTGGACTTTGAGATTCCTCCAGAAGCTCAACGTGGAACACTTTCTACTGTATGCTTCATTCCTTGCTGTATTTGTTTTGTTGGGAAACAGTTCCTTTCAAAATGTTTTCTTTTGCTGCTAGCTTGCTTATTCTTTACCTTGTAAATCAGATGGAAGGGATTATTATGCGAGCTGTGGATGAGCTGCAGGCACTTCAAGACGAACGAAAGGTGAATCTTGGGTATTTGTATGCTTGGCTTTTGGAATTCGAATTACTCCACATGGTGACACGCTGATCTTCTGCAGAAAGTGGATCCTCAGAAGGCTGAAGCCATCGATCAATTTTACTGAAGTTGAGATCTCTTGGGTCAGGAGAGGCTGCATTCACCTTTATTCTTGATGACCCCAAGGGAAACAGCTTTATTGAGAACCCGTAAGTGTTTTTTTGTGGGTACCTCATAATTTACATTGTTTGGGATTTAGAATTGTTTTGACTTACATACATGTTCTGATATGGAAGGCACTGTTCTATGCATCATAATTTAATGTTTGAACTACTTGGATGATATTTTTACATTGTTTTCCTTTGCGGTAATATTGTTTGAATTGTCTTGTCACATAACCTATAGTGACTCTAAAAAACCTATAGTGATTTGAATTGACTAGATTGTGCTATTATGTAATGGCTACAGCTGGATTGTACATAGGGAGATAATAATACGTGGTATGTGTTATTAATCCCCCCATGCACGTGCCTCATCTGGCTTTGCCACACTGATTAATCTTCATAAACCCACAGGCATGCTCCGTCATCAGATCCTTTACTATCTGTGAGATTCTACGAAAGGACTCGTGAACAACAAGCAGCACTTGGTTTTCTTGCTGAACCACCAACAGAACAGCCTGGAGAGGCTGTTTTGCCTGCTTCAGCTAATTCTGATGGGTTGCAAAGCGTGCCCCATGGCTCAGTTGGAGCTGTTGCAGGTCGTCGTGCTATAGCTCAGGGAAACCCTGACGAAATTGCTGCATCATTGTGTAGATACTCAGCACCAGAAGAGGTATATCTATTATCTACCAAGTTGCTGGCAACAATCACCTCACGGATTATGTTTATATGTACCTTATAAATTTCACGTGGACAGGTTGATACTTTACCATCAACTTGTGGGGCCTGTGGAACAGAATGTGTCACACGTTTCTTTGCTACAAGTATCCTTTTTCCTGACTTATTAAAAATAGAGTGCACATGATGCCTGTGTAGCCGTTAGTTATTTTCATGACCAAGCTCAGTAATGGAGTATGAATAGTATCTTGGCTATGCTTATTTGGTTTTGTGATGACCTTTGTTCTCTTAGAATAAGGACTAGAAAAAGGATCTTGTAATTTGTGTTAGAACACCTCTGCTGCCTTCGCTCCTGTACCATGGGTTTTGCTTGCTTTTTCCATAGTTGAAACTTGAAAACTTCCACTGGAAAATTTTCTTCTTTGGTGTTAAGGTAGTTACTGTTAATAGCCATCAAACCACCTAGAGAGGGTGCAATGGTTGGATATCTTGGTGGTATGCAATAATTAGCTATGAGATAGTTTGTTGGAAATACAGGTCTCTGTGATTCTGTTGATTTTGAATCCTACATTTATGCCAGAGTTATAATATTCCTGATATGTGGCCTGCCCAGGCTGTTTTTTAAGATTTTACCATTGTTGGTTGATCCAGATATGGTATTTCACTTTTGAACCGGTGAATATTGTTATTTGGGATGGGGTTACATTGGGTATTGAACAAGACATAAGTCTTCTTTTTTCTGGATGGTTTCTAGCTGGAGCTATGGTTTATGGCTTCACACCACTTAAACAGGCATCGTTTGGTTGGATTTACCAAACATGCTTGCAGGGATATATCAGGTTTCCAGGACCTGAAACATAGCTGCAACCCTTTGATTAGGTTCTTGAATATAGGAACAGAACATTTTGGGATCCCTGTCTGCTGCTTAACACTGCAATTAAAAAGTATGTGAACCTTGACCTTTGCTAGAAATCCCATATTTCCAGGAGGTGATTGTTATGGCGACAACATGTGACATGTGTGGTTATCGCAATTCAGAGGTCAGTTTGATTGTCCTACCACTGTTTTGTAAATAAGATTTAGTTACCTGATTGGCGCCTTTTGACACTTTTATTTCAAAACTCTCTTCCTCTTTGTTCAATCAGCTGAAGCCTGGGGGTGAAATTCCAGCGAAGGGAAAGAAAATTACACTGCGTGTTCAAAACGCACGAGACCTTACTCGTGATGTCATAAAGGTTTGGATGTTTCCTGTTTACAACAACTTGCATGCCTGTGCATGAGATTGATGATCATATGATTAGGCAGGGACAAATCTAGAGTAAAATCCAGGGAGGGGTGCGCCATGCTATCACAAGTATATGTTGCCTAATAATACAACTTCCGTTTTTAATGAGTAGTTCAATACAAGCGCCCTGTACCAAAAAAATTTGCCAAACAATGAGAAAAATAGTGTAGTTAGTGAAGCTGTGATGGCTAAATAAAAAAATACGTCATCTGATTTCGAGGTTCTCAAAAGCTTAAATTTGAAGGTACTGTAGGTTTCAATTCTCTATAAAGAACTAGTAGTAATGTTTCAGCGAACTATACATAACTCCTGGGCAACATTGTACTTAATATTAATGTTTCAGTCAAAATTCGCACCATCGATATAACATATGGGATTTACAGTGGTCAATTGGAACATGTATAATGCTTCCAGAAGTTTATTTGACACTATAATGAAGTTTATTTTACACTAGGAGTCCCATGCAGACTGCAATTTTTTCACACATTCTAGAAAGCCCCAGTTTCAAGCCCAAACCCTACAGTTTCATCAAAATTTAACTAAGAAGCATCTAAATTAAATTGCAGAAAGTCAAGATAGAGAATTAGTTAGAAAAAAGGCATTGCCAGTGGTTCAAGGCTAGAAAAGTCCAAAATGGGTACTGGACGCCCTGTGTTGCGGAAGCAGAGAGTGAAGGCATAGGGGAGCATAGGTTGACCGGAGCACAGCATACACAATGGATGACCCCATGGTGTTGCTGGGCCGAGCTTGCAGCCCAACCAAGTGATTTGCTTCTGGATTGGTGGGTCCATAGCTTGTTGGCATGGGGGTGCTTAACCGGTAGAAAATAGATAGCAACAACTTGAATTTGTTCAATATGCCCTGGTAGCAGCTTAAGGTAGCTTCACCCTTGGACTAGGTAAGGGAAAAGGTTATTTGACATTAATGACCTGATGTACTGTCAAGTAAAATATATTTTGCAACTTGCGAGTCAGAATCTAACTCTGTGCTGTCCTTTTTGGCTTCTCTCAGTGTGCAATGTGGACTCCCCTGAACATTACTCTAATATGTTGGCATTTCTTTACCTTGTTCATTACACAGATTGATAATTTGTGATTCTACTGGAGCCACATACTTATATAGACTAAAGAACTTGTTAGACAGGATCCATCTTCTAATGCTCGACTTTGTTTATTTGGGTTTTGTTTTTCAGTCAGATTCAGCTAGCGTGAAAGTCCCTGAACTTGAGTTGGAGCTTTCATGTGGAACGTTGGGTGGTATGGTCACAACTGTTGAAGGTTTAATTGTGAAAATATGCGAGGGTAGGTCTGCTTCACTTTATTCACCCATCCTCTCTTTTTTTATGCCAAAATGGAATGCACACACTTATTGAAGCTCAGAAGAGGATTTTGAATCTGACATGTGTCTTTGTTTCCCCCTATTTTTTTTTTCATTTACAGCTCTGGAGAGAATACATGGATTCCAATTGGGCGATAGCACACTCGAATGGAAAAAGAAGAAATGGGAGGATTTCAAGGAGAGACTATCCAAGGTAATTTCTTTGCTCTCTCTCTTTGTTTCTCTATATAGCTTAATGGAGGTTTTACCCTAATGAATACTATTTGTCAATGTATTTTACCAGCTTTTAAGTTTACAAGAAGCCTGGACTCTAATAATTGATGATGGATTGGCGGCTTCATTTGTGGCCCCGGCTACTGAATCGTTAGAAGATGACAGCCAGCTAACCAGTAAGTTAACCTTATCGACAATTCAGATACGCGATGGTGCTCCCCTGATACCCAACACTGCAAGTTAAAAGGATGTGCGGACTCATACTGAACGTGTTCTTTGTGGATTACAGTGGAGGAGTATCAGAGGAGTTGGGAGCAGAATGAGGAACTTGGCCTGAATGACATGGATACGTCCTCTGCAGACGCGGCTTACAACACGACCAGCACATGATTTTTTTTTGTCTTGTGCTGAATGTATTTGTTATACTAGCTTGTATCATTATCTGTTTACTTTGATAAACTCCCAGTGTGTATACTAATACCAACAACTTATATTTCTTCTGACGATAAACATCGAGCGGTAATGCCCGAAAGATGTTTAGAACATTTTATAAGCTCTGCGGAGCACCAGCTTGATGAAATTTGAGTGATGGTCACCCACTATACCCCGCCACCCCGGTAACCAGTTACAGCACATACTGCCACTCTGATTGCGTATGAGATCGATCACTTTGGTCATGCTGTTGACTGTTTTACTACCTGTCCCACTAAGTCATATTTTTAAAAGTTTAACTAGGTTTACAAAATATATATACTAATATTTATACCTCTATAGGTAGGTTTATTATAAAAATACATTTGATAATAACATTTATTATATAATAAATATCAATATTTATATGTATGTTTGGTTAAACTCGAGATTAATGTACTTATCGAAAAGCAAAAAAAGAGACGGAGGGGCTCGTTATATCTACAGAGCGTATCCAACATCATACATGTAAATCGACGTACTTTGCAATGTTTGTAATCATGCAGCTATAGGATATGCGACTGTGCCTTTAGGATCGCGAACTTTGATCAAGAACCACATTGGTCATTTCTGGAACGTTTATAGCTATCAAATCGTCCACATAAATTCTAAAAACATGGCTGTTTCCGTTTGAATTCGTGCCGAATTCGCACCTCACGTCCTCGCCTATTCCAGGCTCCGAGCGCTGTAGTGGACATGTAGCAGTGAATTATAGATAGATTGTTGTGAGAGAAAAATATTGTTCTAAATTATAGACAGATTGCTGTGAGAAAAAAATAATGTTCTCAACATGAATAGTGATTTTGTAAGACGGCTGGCCAGCCGGCGATCAGCCAGCCAGCCAGCCGAACACGACGTTGTCTATCAGACGGTCGACAAATAACTGCCAGGTGCTGCAGTACAAAGGGTGAAAGGGGGCAGCACTGCCACTGCGAATTCCTCAGCTTGAAGCAAACTACGCAGATGGCTTCGGCGGCGGCGTGGGAGGGCCCGACGGCCGCGGAGCTCAAGTCAGCGGGGGCGGCGGCGATTCCCGGCGGCGTGCGAGTGAAGGGGTGGGTCATCCAGTCCCACAAAGGCCCCATCCTCAACGCCGCCTCCCTCCAACGGTACGAGCCACCCCCACCATAAACCCTAGCCCTTACTCTCCCCGTCCTTTCGATTCGTCTATGTAGAAGACCGGAAACTTGGACTCAGACTCGTAATAGGCAGAGCTTCGGGTTCGTAGTAGTAGCGCTGCAGCGTATTTGATCAATTTGTGTGTACTTTTCCTGTCTGTCTGACCCTCCCTTTGATCTGATTATTCATGTCACATTAGTTCTTAATTCATCACTCATGGAGTTCATATATATTTCAACTTTGTTACACTATGCTTGTCTTGGCATCCAACTTCCACATGGTGGGGATTGGAGGTAATGCTTGAACTGTGAATCCTCCCTGATCACACCAATGATAATTGATCATTAACCAATGGTGTCAGACTGTCAGTATATCAACTTTTCTATTGTTACATTCAGTCAGGAAAAATGTGCACAGTAACTTTATAGTTGATTTATTAAAACATTGCTACTTTAAAGCACACTATGGCTGCTAGTAATATTGGATCTATCCAGTGTCTACTGGTGTTACATCTGTGAAATCTTCAGTATTAAATAGATGAATATTGCTTTTAGAGAAAGCTAATGCTAAATTCTGTAATGTCTACTCTATTCTTCTTCAGCTTTGAAGATGAACTTCAAACGACACATTTACCTGAGATGGTTTTCGGAGAGAGTTTCTTGTCCCTTCAACATACTCAAACTGGCATCAAATTGCATTTTAATGCGCTTGATGCACTCAAGGCATGGAAGAAAGAGACACTGCCACCTGTTGAGGTTCCTGCTGCAGCAAAATGGAAGTTCAGAAGGTCATCTATAACTGTACTTCCTTTTTTACTCAATTCATACCACTGAGCATTTGTAGTGAAAGATGTTGCATTAGCTTGGCATCACCCACCCTGTTTCAAAGCAATGGATTTTGTCTTAAAATTTTCTAAAGCTTTGATCAGAAATACATATTTGTGGATGAATATAGTTAAATTGATTTTATTTTGTCCGTATCATGCATTATTTCAAGAGAAGTACAATAGCACACACTTTGAGATGTTTATATTGGTCTTATCTGAAAAAAAATCAGATGGTGAAAATATCATGTGTTAATTCTTAACTTGTGAGTTTGTTAAAAAAATCCTAACCACATGTTCTTTTAACATGTTTTCTTGCAGCAAGCCTTCTGACCAGGTTATACTTGATTACGACTATACATTTACGACACCATACTGTGGGAGTGATGCTGTGGTTGTGAACTCAGGCACTGTATGGACCTGATCTCAGCTGAATTAATTTAATCTGATTTCAAAGTTTTATATTTGTTCCCCTGCCCTTCACTTTTTTACTAGTGTAGTCCACTGACAAATAGTTCCTGTTCATACAATTTTATTTTCCAGACACAAACAAGTTTAGATGGATGCAGCACTTTGTGTTGGGAGGATACTAATGATCGGATTGACCTTGTTGCCCTTTCAGCAAAAGAGCCAATTCTTTTCTATGACGAGGTATGGCAATGGAACAAATGGTTCATAATTTATCTGGATACTGGTCTACCCCTAACAGGATGTATGTAGGTTATCTTGTATGAAGATGAGTTAGCTGACAATGGTATCTCATTTCTTACAGTGCGAGTGGTATGCAATCCCCAATGATGCTTATCTGTTCCTTTTTCCTCAACTGTAATGTCTGTGACAACATTGTCTTTTGGTTCTACTCATTAATAGGATTCTTGGTTGTGTATGTGCAGAGGGTAATGCCAACTGGTTGGTTTCTGCTTTTGCGTTTCTGGGTATGTTCTACTACCTTGCATTTTAATTTTTGTACTTGATGCCTCATTAATATGAAGACAATTTCTGAGGGTGATGTATTGTCGCATATAGGATGGAACCTGTTACAATTATAGTGATAATACTGATTCAGATTGTTGCCCTCAGTGTTCATCAATCCAAGATTTTTCAGGAAAACTTGTGAAGAGCTGATCAATAAATAACTTCACTCCTCTTGTAATTGACTTTATGCTCATCCCTTTGAAATAAAACGAAGTTGGGGTAGGCTTAGGCTAAACCGATCCTATGGAACAAGAAAAGATAGAACATTTGAAAGGTTGTATATTAATTATTGAGGCCTAAGCTTGAACTGAAGATCCTCCAAACGTATGTTTGAGTAATAAGCGTGTAACAGTGTCCCCCCACATTTAAGTTGCAAGTTTTTGACATATGTAGGTTTTCAAGATTCTTATCTTCATATATGACCAGCTTGTCCTTACTGATGATTGCCTGTCGACCTAACAGCTTAGAGTTGATGGTGTACTGATGAGATTGAGAGACACTCGTTTACATTGTTCGTTTGGAAATGGCAATGGAGCCAAACCAGTGGTACTCCGTGAATGTTGCTGGAGGGAAGCAACATTTGCTAGTTTGTCTGCGGTATGCTATCACTCTACCAAGCACCTTCTTTCAATAAGGTTAAGTTGAGGACATTGCTAGAATATTTTCATATTTCATCTCTTTTCTATAATGCAGAAAGGATATCCTTCAGACTCTGCAGCGTACGCGGACCCGAATCTCATTGCCCATAAACTTCCTATTGTGACGCAGAAGACCCAAAAGTTGAAAATACCTTACTGACACAAAGGCGCCTTACCCTGTGTACATCATCATGAATGTTCCATCGTGGCCTCTTTTGTTTGCCACAAGCCACATGTTGTAGATGTACGTTTCTGCGATTAATCACCATAGTCCATTTCGCCTGGGCCAAACAGAGATAGCTGCTTGTCTTGTCATGCTTGAATTAGACGCTTCTTTAGTCCTTTTCTATTCTTAATAATTTTCTCTGTCAGTCAGTCTAAAACATGTCTTTCATTTGATGACCTGAAACATGCTCAGGAGAAGCTTACTTAGTGCATTGTGCACACCGTGAACGATCAAGGTGTCCGTCCTATCAGAGCTTCTGAAGAACGTCGTCATACATGGGCATGGTGAGTCCGCTGCCCTCGCTCATGTCAACCGACACGCCGTCGACTCTGCTCCAGTGGAAGCACTAGATCAGGGACACGGGCCCCAGCGCCACCCAACCTTCTGCAGCGCAAGCGCCTCTCCGGGACACTTGCGCCCCCCCATCCCGAACGGCGCCACGAACAGCCCAACCTGCCCGGCTCCTCCCACACAGCCGTGTCCCTGTGGATCTCGTACACGTTCACCAGCAGCGCCGTGCCGCGCGGGACGTCGTAGCCGACGACCTTGCAGTCCGCGGACGACTTGTGCGGGAGCAGCAGCGGAGCGGCCGGGTACAGGCGGAGCGTCTCGGCGTTGATGCACCTGAGGTAGCCGAGACGCGGCAGGTCGCCCGCGTTGATCAAGCGGGAGCGCCCCACGGCCGCGTCGATCTCAGCTCGTGCCTTTTCGAGTGTACCTGGATTGTTCAGCAGCAGCGACATCGCCCATTCGACTGTGGTCGAGGTCGTCTCTGTTCCAGCTCCGAATAGGTTCTTCAAAACAAATCCGTTAAACCGTCGTCAGTGATAGAGAACCATCGTCTCTGTAGTCTGTACCAGTCTAATTTCGGGTGAAATTAATTGAACGAACAAATGAATCCCTCACCGAGCAAAAAGCCGTGATCATGGTGTCAGTGTAAACCTCCGGCTCTAGCTTCTGCAGGGTGAGCAGCACGGCGATCAGGCTCTTTTTCTCGCTGTAGACGCCGTCGCTCATCCTCCGCCGCTCTGCGTCGATCAGCCGCCGCAGAAACGCGTCCCTTCTGGCTTCTGCTCACCGCGGCAAGGATCTTGTTCCTCACGCCGAACACGTCGAACCACCGCAGCACCGGCAGGTAGTCCCACAAGACCGAGCTGACGTACGGGAAGACCTCGTCGATGACCTGCTTGAACTCCTGCGCTTCCGGCGACATGTCGGTGTCGTCGTCCGCGTCTGACTCCGGGCTCGCCGCCTTGTTCTCCACGATGGCCTCCATGAGGACGCTGAGCGAGAGCTCGAACAGCCTGCGCTTCAGCTCGACCCGCGCGGCGCCGCCGTCCGCCGCGGTCGTCGTCGTCGCGCGGTGCAGCCGCCGCACCATGGCGCGCACCTCGCCGCAGATGACGCCCGACATGCAGCCGACGCGGCGCGCCGAGAGGAGCAGCACCACGGCGATGCGGCGGAGGTTGCGCCAGTGCTGCCAGTAGCTTGGCTGCGCCGAGCGCGGCGCCGTCGAAGGTCACGAGCCTCTGCGAGGGGAGCAGCGAGCGGTTGGCGAAGGTCACGTCGTGCTCCGTGAAGCACTCCCTGGCGCACGCCAGGGATGTCACGACCACAGCGTCGCGGCAGCCGAGGCGCAGGGTGAAGACCGGCCCGTGGCGCTGGGCGAGGCGGGACAGCGTGGCGTGGAATGGCTTCTTGATGAGGTGGAGGTGGGCGAGGAAGGGGATGGCGCCGGGAGGGCTCGGCGGCAGCCGCATGCTCTTGTTCTTGAGGTTGCGACTGGCAAAACCATGGACACGGTGTAGGAGGAAGAGCAAGACTAGGGCGAGAATGGCAATGTAGGCCGCCTGATCCATGGTTAAGCTTAGACGTGTTGCATTTGCGTAGCAGCAGCGTACATCATGAGCCATATATACAGGTCCGGTTTGGTTAGATGGGACTACTGATTAGTCCCTCAATTCAGGGGGTGTTTAGATTCACCTTCTAAGCTTTAGTTGCTGTCCAATCGGATGTTTGCATGGAGTATTAAATATAAACTAATTACGAAACTAAATGCATAGATTGAGACGGTTTTGCGAGACGAATTTTTTAAGCATAATTAGTCCATGATTAGACAATGTGGTGCTACAGTAAACATGCGATAACGATGGATTAATTAGGCTTAATAAAATTCGTCTCACGGATTACTGACGGATTCTGTAATTTGTTTTTTTATTAGTATCCAAACATCCCATGTGACAGCCCCATATGACACCTCCTAAACTTTAGTCACTGGATCCAAACAACCCCGTATAATCTCATTTAGTCCCTAGTTTGCCAAACGTATGGACTAAAGACGGACTAAAGTGGTTTTTGAGACTACTAGACTGTAGTTCCTTGAAGGGTGGCCATTTGAGACTACTGGCCTAAATGGACTTGCCCTGCCCCTCAATTATTGCCGGTCCCCACCCCTCCTACAACCGCTCGCAGCCGCGCCCCTCCCCTCCCCTCCCCTCCCGGCGGCGCACCCCTCCCCACCTGGCGGAGCTCCTCCACTCCCGGCGATGCTCGGCGCCCAGGAGTGCGGCGCGCGTCGGGCCACTGCCAAGGGCGGCGGCGCACCTTGCCGAGGTTGGAGGGGCGGTGCTGTGGGCTCCGTTCCATGCCAAGGAGTGGTGTCGCGGCCTCGTCGGGCCACTGCGATGACAACGTGGGAGAAACCGAGGCCGGATGTAGTCGAAGTGGAGAGATTGGGAAGCTCGGGTCAACCCCGGCCATGGCGGCGGCAGTGCTTATTCGCGGTGATGGAGCGAGCGAGAGGGCACGTGAAGGGGCGGAGAGGAGGAGGAGGGCCATGTCGCGGAGTGCTCGGCGGCCATGCTGTCAATGGTGGCCGGGATGCACGCGCGGGATGGATAAGGGAGAGGCTAGGTCCATGGGAGAGGGAAAGAAGAAGATAAGAAAGGTATTTTAGTCTTTTTAACAACTTTAACGTCCTTTAGTCCCCTATAGTCTCTAAAACTAAACGAGGTATATGACTAAAGTTTAGTTCCTGGACTAAAGAACCAAAGAGGCCCATTCTCTATATAGGAAGACGAAAACTGCACGTACGCGTGAGTACTTACAAACAGTAGGATAAAAACATGGTGTTACATGTGGAAGTGCATGGAACAGTGCACGGTATCGTTATGGACGAGCTCCTGGCTCGGTGCCTGGCGCGTGGCTACTGGCGACAGCGATAAACGGACCCATATGGCGACGAAAGCGCGCGACATAGGAGGCTGCAGCGGGACGGACGGACGGTACAGGCTGGGCATGCCAGTGCTAGTGACATCAGTGGCTCAGGCTAAGATACGGTGCTCTACAGCTTAGCTCTCATGTCATGTGACATGTGAGTGCAGTTTTCTCTACGACGACGTCACAACGAATTGTAGTTTTCTCGTAACATTCTAGTTCTAAGTTTTCCGTTGGTTGGGCTCCCTCCTGCTGTTTCATCTTTTATAGACCTTGTTTAGTTTTCTCTACAACCAGTGGCGGATATAGAAACAGACATGTGGCCTCGTTCGACTCGCTGAATCTTGGCTGAAATTGGCGGAAAACACTGTTCTGGCTGAAATGTTGTGAGAGAAAAAATACTGTTTCAGCTAAAAAAAACCGAACAAGCCGGACATGGCCGGACATGGGGTAAGCCGAACGGGCCCTGCGGAACCAGAAACAGACTAAGAGCGTGGCTAAATTAGAAGGATAGAAATTGTACCCAGACTACGGCGAGGAGAAGCTGTCGCCTCGCAAATATTGCCCCCTGATGCCGGCACTCCCGCTGCACCAGTCAACCAAACCACGCCCGGTGCTCTCGCGTCGCATCCGGACGTGGCCACCCCGAACACGGGACACCACCGGCCGCCAAAGCGGGGCGCGCGCAGGGATTCAGTGCCAGTAACGACGGGATCTGTCGCTCGCCTGGCCTCGCCGTGGCCGACCACGGAGAAGGGCAGGCCGCAGGCGGGCATGCAGCAACGCCACGACAGGGAGGGCATGAGGGAACTAGGCGGGGACCACGGAGGTTCGAACGCTGGAGGCCGGACACTGGACGAGGCGAGCGCCGAGGCAACAAGATTGCGGGAGCGACTAGCCAACTACTGAGCAAGCGTCGGACAGAGACTCGGACTCTCGGAGTCGCGGAGCGGACATGAGCTGGTTGGGAACTCCCTGCGACTTGGGCTGTGGAGGGGGCTGTTGGGCTGCCTCTAGGACTCGTTCTCAAATGTTTCGGCCCACGAGGCCGGCAGCCCCCTCCAGATCCGCCCCTGTAACGTCTACAACGACGTCACGACGAATTGTAGTTTTCTCGTAACAGTCCTGGTCCTAAGTTTCTGGTTGGTTGGGCTCACTCCTACTGTATCATCTTTTATAGACCTTGTTTGGGATCGTGATCTCCCACCACGTGTTGAGGTAGATGAGCAGCGGTATAGGAACCACGATACATGAAATCATCTTGGTTGTTCATTCTCGCGGTGGTGGAGTCGGACGCGATGATAAGAATTGAGCGGACCACACGACATTTGGCAGGATTCTTGGCTTCTCTCGACCGCCATCGCGAGATAAGCGGTCCCAAATAGGGGCATCGACCCATTGCACTATATAGCATGCTTGTGTGTTGCTCCCCATCTTTTTTTCTTGCGAATAATTATGAATCACAACATGCCTTTTGCAGCGAAATATTGTATTAATTTTGGACTCAAAACACAATAAAGCCGTGCCTTAGATAAAAAAAATATCACCAAACTTTAGGTAAATTTGGCCCAAAAGAACAATTACCGTGCAACCCAATGCTCAAACATAAGAAAAAAAACTTCTAATTCATCTTTTTTAAAATAGAGGAGCCCAAGTTTTGATTACAGAAGTCACGAGTATCCTCACATGACCTAAACCGACACCCCGGTAGGGTGGGTGAGGCTGACTGACCGGAAGTGGAAACGGCCCTGGTGCGTAATGTGACTTGGTGAACATGACATGCATTTTCTCTACTCCTAAAAAGATCAAACTGGAATCGTTCACAGCGGCAGAACGAAAGTTACCGACTCCACGCTGCCTCTCCGATACCTGGCCCCCCACGCCACCGCCTCGCACCCTCAATCCGCTGAAGCCAGGACTCCCCAATCAGCTGCGAGCTCGCCGCCCTCCTCCCCTAGTCCCGATGCCCTTCTCTTCACCACCTCCCTCGCCTCCCCTTTCTCTCAACCCAGTGCGCGCAGCAACTCGGCGCAGAACGGCCTTCGCTCCGACCCGTCCTCGCCTCCTCGGGCCCTCGCGCGCCGCTTCTGCGCCGCTCGGTACCGCCGCGGACACGAGGAGCGAGGACGCGCCGGCGCCGCCTCCCTCGCGTGCTCTGTCGCCCTCCTGTCTCGCCCCGCCGCCGCTGCGGATGCGAGGAGTGACGACGCGCCGTCTCCCGCCTCTCCTCTTCCTGTTCCCTCGCCCTTCCGTTCGCCGCCGCCGCCGCCGCCACGGACGCGAGGAGCGAGGACACACCGCCTCCTCCTCGCTTGCTCCATCGCCGTCCCGTTTTGCCCCGCCGCCGCTGCGGACGGCGCCCGTCTCTCCGCTGCCTCCACTTAACAGACGTCTCTGGTAAGCTCGTCGAGGTCCATTGTTCCTGATGCAGTGTGCTTTTCCCTTTTTCTTGTTTGCCCTTCAGGCGTTTGATGAAATGTGTGAGCTAATGTTGCGATAAATGACAGCATAAACCAAGTGCATATGCACAAGAAGAGCTAGGCGCAGCAGACGGAGGAGGCCTACCACCTCCAGCTCACCCTCTCGCTCTTCCTGTGCTCCGAGGACTCCACCGCTGCATACCTCAACGGCGTCGAGTCCTCTTCCACCGCTGCCGCCGACCACCTTCCAGCACATTTCATCCCCTCAATCCCT
Organism: Miscanthus lutarioriparius; assembly: GCA_904845875.1. NCBI lineage: Eukaryota > Viridiplantae > Streptophyta > Magnoliopsida > Poales > Poaceae > Miscanthus > Miscanthus lutarioriparius. Next base: position 144,192,500 of record CAJGYO010000001.1, on the reverse strand, counting down.
TTACCACCATTTCTAGGTCTGCACATTCTCCTCTTTCAGTTACCATCGCTGCCTGAAATGTGGCGAATGACTAAATTACCCGAATGACCAAATTTAATGTCGTGATTCGCAGGCCAATGGCAGCTTGTCTTACTCCAACAAGGTCCCAGATGTCTTCTACCTCATCCAGGGGATGTATCTAACTGAGACGCATTATGCGTCTCCCTGATAACTGATTTTGCAATGATACATAAGCATGAAGCTGGTCCTGCTGGTATTATCAGTCTTTTCTGAAGTGTTTTAAACTTTGGAGGATAAGGTGATTACAAAAATAGACCAGTAATTCTAGAAAAGAAATTCAGATAGACATTCTAATGTTAACACGTTTTATCCAAAGTTAGCTCATTGTTGATTTTTATTTTGTTCATGTTGCAGCTATCAGTTTTGGCAGATGTAGACGGTGCTTAATCAGTTATGGACTTTATTTTTCCTGATACAAGAATCAATTAATATCTGAATGTCTAAACAGTTCATGGTTTCAGTAAATCCAATGATTATTATTATAAAATGTTAGAATTTTTCAGAGCAGATGTGCATTTCACAGGTCTGATCCACTGAAAATAGTTAAGATCCATACACTGAAAATAGTGATCCAGATAACAAATATTTGACGCTTAAATTCTTGATTCTAGGAATGCGGCCACATAATTTGTAAAGTTGTTTTGCCTTATCTATTATATGGTAATTGTGACTCAGCTGCTCCAGTAGCCTAATCGCTACTACAAATTGATTTATCAATGTCGCCACTTTCGCTGCCATAGCGATATAAGCGACCGTGTGATACTTTCACCGTCGGTTGGAACAATAGCGAGGCCTCCTGGGAATGAAACCGGCAGTTCAGACTTCTACCACCGACGGGTTAACGTTAGATGCGGCAGTGGTATTAGGGTTGCATTTGCTCCGTCGCATGAAAAGCCGAGCCGACTGGGATACGCATTTTGTCCGTCGGCCCTAAACTAGCGTTTGATCAAGCGGCGGTAAATTCAGCGTGAGTGTTGAATTGCCTCAACTTCCAAGGCCGTCAAATCACTATTACTTTTGCCGCATGAAGCCTAAGAGCCGTACCCAATGCTCTACATATACTTCAAGCCCGGTGCCCTCTAAAATCACCCCTCTTCTTCATCCATCATCCCCTTCTCTTTCAATCTACAAAGAAAATGTCGGACAACCCCATCAAGTTTCCAAGCAGCCCATCAGTCCTCCGAGAAGGACGTCTCCTCCGACAACTGGAGGTCTTCTGATTATAGTCCTCTGTGGAGCTCCGAGAAAGAGGACTCGAAGGACGAGGACGAGGACGACACCGACGTCGAAGATGACGACTCCAACTCCCACTCCCACTCCGACTTCGCCTCGCCTCCTCCCAAGCGAGCGAGGCGATGTTTAGATTAAGTAATTTATAGTTAGTATAAGTAGTTTTAATAGTCTAGGTTAGTTATTATGCTTCCGGACGAGTTCAATCATGTATTCGTCCAAATTATATCTATATGTTACATGTACATAATGAATCAATGAAAAAAATTCTATTCGCGTAGATTTGATCTCTTCAATGCCACCTTTTTATATGAAATGCAAAGCAAGTTCTTTCCAATACTACTTCCAAAATGCCAGTGCACAGATTTGATCTCTCGATGAATGTTTTTTTGTTTTTCTGTATATTTGTGAAAGAAAAGGGGAAAAACTATCACGTACGGTTGCGGTTGTTTCTAGGAGAATCTAAAACCAGTTTAACCGCTGATAATCGCTGTATTATAGCGTTAGATTAGCGTGGCAATGGTCGGCTTAATACAGACATTGTTTAACTTATCCCGTGCCATCCATTCTCGCTGCTGATCAATCTGGACCGTTCGTTTGGCAACAAACCTAGAAGCACCCGGCCCGTTCCCAACTCCCCTCGGGTCCTGTCGGCGCCTTGGCAGCGGTTCGACCAACTAAAAACCCCAATATGAATCCATTAGTTCTCTCCACCCATTGGTGCTTCATCCTCATTCTCTTCACCCGTTGCTTCATTTTCATTTTGATCTGTTGCCTGTACTTGCTCTGCCTCGAGCACCTTGCACCGTGAGGGTTAGATGGATTTGGTCACCCCCTATTTGCATTTAGTTCCAATTGATTTTGGGTTCGGTATCAGTTTTGTTCATATTAGGAATTTCTAGAGGTCTTACTTCGGATGAAGCCATTTCAATGCGAGCAACCTTGCGTTTTAGCGGCTAGGGGTGGCACCTAGACCCCAGATGATGTTGTTTGCTACTTGGGGACGGAGCATTCACCCAGACCGGCTGTTTTGTTGAAGCCGTTGTTCGTCACCTTCTCGGACCACAAAATTTGATAAGAATCATTCAAGACCCTGTTTGTGGAGAGATTTTTGTGCTTTGCAGAACTAGACTGGAAGTAGACATACTTTATAGATACAAAAACTGAGAAAATGGTCTACTTATTAGTTTTTTGTCAAGACAAGAGAGGTGATATATGGTAGTAGAAGAAGCACTCACCGCGCACAGAGCTATGATCACAGTGTCAGTGTAGACCTCGGGCTCAGACTTCTGCAAACTGAGGAGCACTGCAATCATGCTCTTATTTTCGCTATGGTTGCCATCGTCCAGCCTCCGCCGCTCCCCGTCGATGAGCCGCCTAAAGAACGCGTCCCTTCTGCTCACAGCGTCGAGGATCTTGTTCCTCACGTCGAACCAACGCAACACCGGCAGGTAGTCCCACCGGTTGGCCGTTCCCATGTACGGCACGAGCTCGTCGATAATCTGCTTGAACTCCTGCGCCTCGGGCGACATGTCCGTGTCGGCGTTGGCCTCGGTGCGGGATGTCTTGGTCTGCGCGATGGTCTCCATGAGGACGCTGAGGGAGAGCTCGAACAGCCTCCGCTTCAGCTGCATGCGCGCGGCGCCGCCGGGGGCGGCCGCGTCGGCGTGCTCCATCCTCCGCACCATGCCGCGCACCTCCGCGGAGATGGCGGGGGTCATGCACGCGACGCGGTGCGCGGAGAGGAGCTGGATGGTGGCGACACGGCGGAGGTTGCCCCAGTACGGGCCGTAGCTGGACACGGAGAGCATGGCGCCGTCGAGGGACACGAGCCGCATCGATGGGAACATCGGGCGGTTGGTGAAGTTCACGTCGTGCTCCGTGAAGCACTCCTTGGCGCACTCCGGCGAGGACACGACCACGGCGCGGCCGGACCCCATGCGCATGGAGAACACAGGGCCATGGCGCGCCGCGAGGCGGGTCAGCGCCGCGTGGAACGGAGTCTTGACAAGGTGGAGGTGGCCGAGGAACGGGATGGCCGGAGGGCTCGGCGGAAGCTGCTGCGAGCCCTTGCCCTTGCCGCCGGCGCCGGCGCGGGCCACGAGGTAGTGGAGCAAGAAGAGGAAGGCGACGGAGAGGACGGCGACATAGGCCTCATCCATGTCCCGCCTAGTGACGGAGTGATGGCTTGGCTGGTGTGTGTTTCTTCCAGTCGATTGATCGCGAGTTGGAGGTTGTGTGGCGCCATAGCTGCATATATACACACACCGAGATTCAAACTTGACAAGGATCGTACGATTTGAAGCATAACAAACAATTTTGCACTCGTAATTGATGACGGACGTCCGGAGAGGATGGTTCCTGTCATCCTGTGTAGTATTGTTTACAGGACCTGCCCGATATTATGGTGCGTCGATGCATTTTTTAAGCTCAAGAGTCGAGACCACTACTGTCTTCTTGTGTCTTTGTGGTGGTTGCCATCACTCATCCCCACCATCGCGGCTTCTTCTTGGAGTAGTGGCAAAGGTGAAAGGCCAACCTGCACTGCGAGATCCAAGCGTCTTGGGAAACAAGAAAATCACGCGATCGGTAGGATTAGTTAATTCATACAATGCTGAGCAGCTGATTCTTTCGCAAGTAATTTAGGTTAGGTGAATACTATAAAACTAATAAGACGAAGTCAACGTTGCATATGGAATGGGACTGTGTAACACGCCAAGGGGATGATTTTAATTAGCGCTCACGCCATGTGTGTGACAATCTCACACCTACTAAAGTCCTGCTTGGTTCTATGCACATAGTACTATAGTAGACTAGCTGTATGCTAATAATTATCTCTTTTGTATACAAACATGTATAGATAATGGACTGGCTAATTATTATATGTACCTCTATATATAACAACTATCTCAGTACGTAGTTGGAGCAAATCAGATAATAACAGCTAATAGGTGGACCAACAACCCAACCTTATCAATTAGCTGTGTATCCAAACACCCCCTCTGATAATAGTTAGCTAGCTAATATTTAACTATGTACTATTAGCTAGCTAACTACTATGAGCTAATGGATTGAAACAGGGTCGTGGCATGATACGGTTAGACCCGGACACGATAGACACGGTTAGCTCTCCATGTCTTGCCTTGCCATGCCTTGTTGTGGTCGAGCCCTATATTTTCTTAGCTGTGAGCTGCCATACGACAAATACTACCCGACTGGCTTGCCCGTGCTAGCTCAGGCACTGTAACCACAAATGACCACTCATTTATTCAACAATTGAAGTAGCACTTCAAATGTTACATTCATTTCATCCTTATCGTCTCAAGTTTAGAACAAAGCAAAGTACCTAGCAAAATATAACCTGTTTATATACATCACCACATAATGTCATCATGACATATTCATACACATATTCACAGATCACATCATATTGTACGGAAACACACTGGGCTACAGAGTTCAATTTTCAAATAGCAATATAAGTTTGAACTATTTGTGCAATGGTTGCCTCATTAAAATCTATCTAGGTAAAAACTCACACCTTGTAATATAAAACCTATATAAAAAAGAGTACAATCGTGCTCTAAATGTTCAAAGTCCAGTTACAGTATTGCACAGTAGCAGAAGTTTATTCGTCTACAAATCACTAAAAGCATTGCCAATGCAAGTTCCTTGTTCTCCATGCAGTGTTGCGCCTTTGCATCGCCTAGCTCCCAATCCTTCACGCAGGTCAGCATCTCCACAATGTCTAGGCTCAAATGATGTCGTCTATCCTTTGAATGGCATGAAGAAAATAAACGTTGATGGTGGCTTGTGTAAGGAAAGGGCTCTGGGCTCAGAGATGAAGAGGGAGAGGTGATCCAAACGGACGTTGCCTGCATCAAAGGGGTGAAGGCAGCTTAGTGCTTGGGCATCAATCGAATAATTCTCGAAATAGATGCGTCGCTGGTCACTCGAGCTTTGAAATCTCTTGACTTTAGGTTATCGTCCATGGGAGGTATGGTGCATGATCTTAAGGAGTTATTTACAGAGGAATTTATTGAAGCTTAAGTCATTTATGCTCCACGCCTTTGTAATAGAGTAGCACATGAATTGGCTAGATTTGGTAGTCTTTGTCAGGAGGATGTTGTTTTTTGTCCTGGTGATCTACCACATTGTATTCATGTGTTGGTGACCAGTGATTTATCTGGTTCACAAGGTTAATGGAATCACGTGGTTCCTTAAAAAAAGTCATTTTTCCATTCTGAATAGCACTATATCTAAAAAATACATTATCTTAAATAAAAAAAATTCTATAATGAATCTAGTAGCATCAATCTTCTGTGGACTATTTGTATATTAGATATTGATGGTCAAGGTAAAAAAAGTTAGACTTTCAACAAACCTAAATGGACTACTATATTTACAACCACTGGAAGCACCCAACAGTATGGTTGTAGAAACTGTCGAATCAGATATAGAGAAATTATTGAAGGGTAAAAAAGATATAGAGACTTAGACAGCGATTTTTATTGAAAGGCTCTCGAAATAGTGATTTAGAGAGTGGGTTTACGAAATACTGTTGCAGATGCTCTCAGTACAAGACAACCTGCAGAAGATGAAATTTGCTAAAGCACGCTGGCAACACAAGTAGTACTAATTGAGTAATTGTTCATACATATATGCGGCTATATATACTGTATTTTATAAACTGCTATATATGAGAACCTAGGATATGCCAAAATATTATATCAGAGCTTCTGAAGAACATCATTCATAGCTGCACGAGGCTTGCACGTGGCTTCCAACGGGACGGCCCGGGGCATGGTCAGCCCGCCGGCCTCGGTCATGCCGATTTCGACACCATCAACTCTGTCCCAGTCGAAGCACTGGATCAGTGTCCCGAGCACCATACCGACAGTTCGGAGCGCGAGCGTCTCCCCGGGGCACTTGCGCCGCCCCATCCCGAACGGCATCAACAGCCGCCCCTCGGCCTTTCCGTCCTCGAACCGCTCTGGCCTGAACTCGGCCGGGTCCTCCCACACCGCTGGGTCCCTGTGGATAGCGTACGCGTTCACGATCAGCAGCGTGCCGCGGGGCACGTCGTAGCCGCCGACCTTGCAGTCCGCGGACGACTCGTGCGGCAGCAGCAGCGGAGCGGCCGGGTACATGCGCAGGGTCTCGTTGATGACGCAGTGCAGGTAGCCGAGGCGGGGCACGTCGTCCGGGGTGATCAGGTGGGAGCTGCCCACAACCGCGTCGATCTCTGCCCGTGCCTTTTTGAGAGCCTCCGGGTGGTTGAGCAGAAGCGACATGGCCCATTCTGTCGTGGACGATGTTGTCTCCGTTCCGGCGCCAAATAAGTCCTTCATCACAGGGGGGGAAAGAAGAAAGCGACATGCAGTGTATATCAGGGTACATTGCTTGTGAGATGATCACTACTTCCGTTTGTTGTAATTGTAATAGTAAGGTATAAGTTTAGCAAACTTTGCCCAAAAGAAGGTACTATTTGAAACACTCACCCCGCACAGCGCCATGATCATGGTATCCGTGTACAGCTCCGGCTCTGACTTCTGCAAAGAGAGCAGCACGGCTAGCATGCTCTTCTTCTCGCTGTCGCCGCCATCGTCCAGCCTCCGCCGCTCCGCGTCGATGAGCCGCCGCAGGAACGCGTCCCTCCATCTCACGGCAGCCATGAGCTTGTTCCTCACGCCGAACACGTCGAACCACCGCAGAAACGGCAGGTAGTCCCACAGGTTGGCAGTGCCGAGGTGCGGCATGATCTCTTGGGAAATCTGCGTCAACTCGTTCGCCTCGGGTGATATGTCAGTGTCGGCGTCCGCTTCGGAGCGGGAGGTATTGGTCTGCGCGATGGTCTCCATAAGCACGCTGAGAGAGAACTCGAACAGCCGTCGCCTCAGCTGGACGCGCGCGGCCCCGCCGGGCGCCGTCGCGGCTAAGCGGTTCATCCGGCGCACCATGGCGCGCACCTCGGCAGCGATGACTGGGGACATGCAGGCGACGCGGTGCGCGGAGAGGAGCTGCACGGCGGCGACGCGGCGGAGGTTGCGCCAGTAGGGCCCGTAGCTGGACACGGAGAGCATGGCGCCGTCGAAGGACACGAGCCGGATCGACGGGAAATGCGGGCGGTTGGCGAAGCTCTGGTCGTGCTCCGTGAAGCACACCTTGGCGCACTCCGGCGAGGACACGACCACCGCGCGGCGGTGCCCCATGCGCATGGAGAACACCGGACCGTGGCGTGCCGCGAGGCGGGCCAGCGCCGAGTGGAACGGCGTCTTGACAAGGTGGAGGTGGCCGATGAACGGAATGGCCAGAGGGCTCGGTGGCAGCCGCTTGCCCTTGCCGCCGGCGGCGGCGCGGCCCACGAGGTAGTGGAGCAGGAAGAGGAAGGCGACGGAGAGGATGGCGACATACGCCTTATCCATGATGGCCGATGTGTTTCTGATAGATCGGTCGCAAGTTGGTGTTAGTGTGCTGTATTGCTGTGGCAGTGTGTGGCGCCATCCTTCGTTGCTGCATATATACACACACTGACACACATACACCAAGAAGATTAGTTCAGCTGTCCCTATACACTTTTGCATACGCAACTGATGACGACGCACGTCCGGAGAGGATGGTTCCTGTGTAGTGCTGTTTATAGGATGTGCACGGTATTGTGGATCTGTGGTGCGTGGATGCATTTTTTAAGCTCGAGATCACTGTCTTATTGCGTCTGGAGGTCGCCATCGCTCCATCGCGGCTACTTCCAGGACTGGCAAAGACCACCAACCCGTACTGCGAGATCCGTGCGTCCTTGGGAAACAAGAAACGAGCTCGATTGGTAGGATTTGTCAATTCATACAGTCCTGAGATGCTGATTCTTTCGCGAATAATTTAGGTCAAGTGAATGTAAGCTAGGATATGGACTGCGACTGTGGATAGGCAATGCAAAGGTATGATTTCACTAAGCGCTCGCTGTGTGGGGCTGCAAGCTCCCTGTCTGTCAATCTGAAGAAGAATTTCTTTGGAAGAAAGAATTAAGGATTTTCTGCTCCATTTTTCCTGGAATACAAGGAGGCTGTTTGTTTTTCCCAAGAGTTTTTCATAACCTCACTGTAAGAAAAATGGACCATAGACCCATTTACTTTGGATTTTGATGTTTGACGACCAACATAACTAAATTGGACTAATGAATTTGCAAGTAATTGTTTTGTAGTTCAATAGGGTGTAAGACGTGACTTGGACGAAGACAACGTGATGATCCGATGATCGACACCTTAAGCAAGACCCTAAAAGCACAAGAGAAGACTCAAGATATCAAGCAAAGTCCAAGCATGAAGACAGGAACCAAACCGGACGTAATATCGCGAAGAAACGAGCTCACAGAGAGGACCGAACGCTGGACCCGACGCTGGCGGAAAGCGACCGGACGCTCCGATCAAGAGGCTCTGCAATAGTAGGCGTCAGCAGCAACGGCCGGACGATGAGTACTGAAATCGACCGGACGCACCGATGGTACTGTTCATCATCACCGGCAACACATTCAGTACTGACCAGACGCTGGCGGCAAATCGACCGGACGCAGGACTGCAGCGTCCGATCGAGTACAGAAAGGTTCCAGAGCGGCGAAATTGCGACCGGACGCGTCCGGTGGCATGTGATCGGACGCTGGCAGCATCCGATCAGTTGATCGCGGCTCTAACGGTCGGGACGACCGGACGCGTCCGATCAGGACGACCTGAGCATCTGGTCGGTAGCATAAAAGCGGGATTTCATCCCCAACGGCTACTTTTCCAGTGGGGCTTATAAATTGACCCTTAACCGGCAATTTGAGAGATGCGGAGCTGATAAAACATACCAAGGGTGCTAATACACCATTTTAGTGATCTTCACTAGCATAGTGCTTAGTGTTTCATTAGGTGATTAGTGTAGGTGATTTGCGAAGTACTTAGGTTGATTAGACCACCGCTTATGCGCTTGCTTTAGATTTAAGCCTAGTGTTTAGTGAGGTTTGCATACCTCTTACCACTTGATGTTTGCGCACACCATTGTTGTACATCGGAGGGGCTTGTAGTCTTGCGAGATCACACCAACCGCGTTTGTGGTGTGACCGCCACCGTGTACCGGAGGGAACAAGACCCGCGGCGTTTCAGCCGAAAACTTGATAGTGAAGACGGCGGGGAGCGGTCAAGAAGAGGCTTGCCGGAAGGCACACCAGAAACCCACTTGTGCGTAGGGAATGCCCGGGGCTATCCACGGAGTTACCCGACCGAGAGCTTGGCCCTTGCGAGGGATTCCTTGCGAGAGGCTCCAACGAGGACTAGGAAAAACTTGTGCGTTTCTCGATACCTCGGTAAAAATACCGGAGTCATCGACGGGAGTTTGCATATCTTTACCTTACTCTTTAGCTTTCGTATTTACATTGTTTACATTACTTCTTTTGCGGTAGAGATAATAACACACTAGCAAAATTATAATTACACATCTAGATAGTTTATCTTTTATATAGGTTTTGCTAAGGGTAAAAAAAGATACCATAGTTTAGAAGTAGAATTTTAAGTTGCCTAATTCACCCTCCCCCTCTTAGGCGTCACGGTCCCCTTCACTTGGTATCAGAGCGGGTTGGCTCAATTTGGATCTTTGGCTTAACCGCTGTTGAGGCGACGCTATTTAGAGTGGTTGGGATGGATACCTCTATGCCTCCGCACTTTGACGGCACTAACTTCCCTTACTACAAAGTTAGAATGGCTTGTCACCTTGAGGTGGTGGATTTGAGTGCTTAGAGAGTCAATCGTGACGGGATGAAACCCATTAAGAATCTCGATAAACCCAAATAGAGTGAAGAAAAGGAAATGCATTTTAATGCTAAAGCTAAAAATTGCTTATTTAAATCTTTTAGCATGGATATGTTTAACCAAGTGTTCACTTTAAATACGACGTATAAAATTTGGTTAAAACTTCAAGAGCTCCATGACGGCACATCTAATGTCCGTGAGCAAAAACATTGTCTAGCTAAATAAAATTATAATTCCTTTACAATGAATGATGATGAGCTTGATCGTGATATGTATTCTCGTTTGAATCTAATTATCAATGAGCTCCATTCAATAGGATTAACAAAGCTAGATGATGCAGACATTGTGAGAAAGATCATCTCCGTGCTACCACAAAATAAATATGCAAGCATCATCACCATACTTCACAACATGGAGGACTTGAACACCATGATCCCGGCCATAGTCATTGGCAAGATAGTGGCATTTGAAATATTACGCAAGATGGGTCAAGAAGAAGCCTCTTCATCAAGCAAAGGCAAAGCTCTCACATGTAGTGAAAAAAAGATGAAGGGCAAGCAAGTTGAGACAAGCTCAAGTTCAAGCTCCTCAAGTACAGATGATGAAGAAGAAGAAGAAGAAGAAGAAGAAGAAGAAAATGATGATGATGATTCAAGTGATGATGATCAATCTTTCTCCTCCACCTCCGATCTTGATGAAGAATCAACCAAACTTATCAATAAGGTGGAGAAGATAGTCCAAAGGCTCAATGTCAAAGGTGTGCTCATCCAAATTCAAGATCTCATTTTTACCAATAAAAAAATTAGCAAAGAAAGAAAGGGTGTTATGGATGCGGCGTGAGGGGGCACTTTGTGGAAGTTTATCCAAACAATCCCACACCCAAGAGAAAGAAGAAGGCGTGCAAGGTCAAAGCCCTCACATCAATAAGGATATGGGATGATTCTTTAAGCGAAGAAAAACACCATCTCAAGAGGCAAGGCTACAAGCACTCATCATCAAGCTCTTCTCGTATGTGTCTTATGGCACGAAGTAACGAAAGCTCATCCTCTAGTGAGAGTGATAGTGATGATGAAATGCCTTCTCTCAATGAACTTGTGCCACAAAATCTTAATTATGCTAAAGTTTGCACTAGTCAACAAAAGAAGGTAAAATGTTGCAAGAAAAGTTAGATAGTTCACAAGAAGCATATAAAACTTTGCTTAAACAATATGAGACATTTGCTAATCTCAATATTGAACTATGTACTAAAATTGAGCAACTTGAGGCTAGTACAACAACAAATGCATGCATAATCAATGATGAGCAACTTGTAAAGAAAAATGAAAAATTAAAAGAAAAGTTAGCTAGCTCACAAGATGCTTATAAAAGTTTGCTTGCTAAAATGCAAATCATGTGCAAACATTATGATGAGCTAACTAATAAAGTTGCTAATCTTGAAGCCATCAGTTCCACCCTCACCAAGGCATCTAAAAAGACAAGTTCTATCTTTAACATGCCTAAAAAGGATGCATCTACTTTTTGCAATGATTTATGTTTAGACTCACCCTTGTGCAACCAAGTTTATGTTGAGAAAGTTGTTGTAGATACATGCACACAAGAGGTTGTAAAGGAGAATGAGCAACTCAAGCAAGAAGTGGCTCGCCTCACCAAGGACTTGACTCAAGTGAAAGGCAAGACGAAGCAAGCCTAACTTCATCAAGATAACATCGTCAAGGGAGTGAAGAAGCTTGATGAAGGACAAACCATGGTTTGCTATGTATGCCGCAAGGAAGGCCACAAGTTCTATGAGTGCAAGGTGAAGAATGGGGGAGGAACAAAGAAGAAAGAGAAAAAGCAAACAAGCAAGCTCTTCAACACCTACACCAACAAGGTGGACAAAAAGGCCTCCACACCTTATCTCTTGAAGAAGAAAAACAATGATAAGGTGGTGGCCATCAAGGTGAACAAGCAAGCCAACAATGGGGTCAAACGCTTTTAGATGCCAAAGGAGATCATTTCCAACATGAAGAGCACCAAGAAGGTTTGGATTACGAAAGAGAAGTGAGAAGTCCGATGGAAATCGAGGAATTTGGAGAGTTGACAAAGTATGGATGCATTTCATAGGTGCATCATTATGGACAAAGTCATTGTCAAGTGGGTTAGTGAATACTATGAACCCAAATTTCCCTTCCCATGTTAGTCTCATTGCAAGAAAAATGGAGTCCCCAGAGTTAAGCATCATACTTCAAATATCCACCACCTATTGCAAAGTGGTAGAAATCAAATTGGTTTCGTATTTCTAAACCGATATCAACATGTTAATTTCAATTTGATATTTATATGTTTTCTCCATGCATTATATAGATTAAACTCCCTTGAACATTAATTTGCCAATTATACATAAACTACATTCTATATCATATGTATGCATACATTTAGGGGGAGCTTAGTCTATATAATGTGAGAGTTAAATTTTGTGACATATTCCACTCTACATACAAAGGATCACAAAGTTTGACCCTCCCTTGTGCTACTAATATCTTCCTTTTCGGTGTTTGATTCCAAAGGGGAGAATTTAGAGGACTAAAAGCAAGCATTAATTTGTAGAACCAAAAGCAAGATCATAATAATTTACAAGTAGTAATGGTCTACAAGTGATAATGGTCTAAAAAAGGGAGGATAGTGGATTATAGATTAGTCTATGTAACGGGGAGAATTTGCAGGACCAAAAGTAAGGCTTAAATCCATAATACCATATGGGGGCATTTGCAAGGGCAAGATAAGTTTTCAAGTGGTATCTTTTAGTCTTACAAGTAGTATCTTTTAGCATCATATAACCTTGCCCCTTGCATTGCATACTAGCAAGTAGATAATTTTTAAATTCTAAATTTTTATTATTTGTTTGCTTTGGTCGTGTTGTCATCAATCACAAAAAATAGGGAGATTGTAAGAAAAATGGACCATAGGCCCATTTACTTTTGATTTTAGTGTTTGATGACCAACACAACCAAACAGGACTAATGAATTTGCAAGTGATTGTTTTGTAGTTCAATAGGGTGCAAGACGTGACTTAGACGAAGGCGACGTGATGATCCAATGATCAACACCTTAAGCAAGACCCTAGAAGCACAAGCAAAGACTCAAGATACCAAGCAAAGTCCAGGCATGAAGACAGAAACCAAGCCGGACGCAAGATCGCGAAGAAACGAGCTCACAGAGGTAACCGGACGCTGGCGGAAAGCGACCGAACGCTCCGATCAAGAGGCTCGACAACAATAGGCGTCGGTAGCAGCGATCGGACGCTGAGTACTGAAATCGACTGGATGCACCAATGGTACTGTTCATCATCACCGGCAACACATTCAGTACTGACCGGACGCTGGCGGCAAATCAACCGGACAGAGGACTGCAGCGTCCGATCGAGTACAGAAAGGTTCTAGAGCGGCGAAATTACGACCGAACGCGTCCGGTGGCATGTGACCGGACGCTGGTAGCGTCCGATCAGTTGATCGTGGCTCTAACGATTGGGACGACCGGACGCGTCCGATCAAGATGACCTGAGCGTCCGGTTAGTAGCAGAAAAGCGGGATTTCATCCCCAACAACTACTTTCTCAGTGGGGCTTATAAATAGACCCTTCAACCGGTCATTTGAGAGATAAGGAGATGAGGAAACATACCAAGGGTGCTAGTACACCATTTTAGTGATCTCCACTTACATATTGCTTAGTGTTTCATTAGGTGATTAGCGTAGGTGCTTTGCGATGTGCTTAGTTTGATTAGACCACCGCTTATGCGCGTGCTCTATGTTTAGGCCTAGTGTTTAGTGAGGTTTGCATACCTCTTACCACTCGGTGCTTGCGCGCACCATTATTGTACATCGGAGGGGTTTGTAGTCTTACGAGATCACACCAACTGCGTTTGTGGTGTGACCGCCACCGTGTACCTGAGGGAATAAGGCCCGCGGTGTTTTGGCCGAAAACTTGATAGTGAAGACGGCGGGGAGCGGTCCGGGAGAGGCTTGCCAGAAGGCACACCGGAGACCCATTTGCGCATGGGGAAGGCCCGGGGCTATCCACGGAGTTACCCGACCGGGAGCTTGGCCCTTGCAAGGGATTCCTTGCGAGGGGTTCCAACGAGGACTAGGAGAAAGCTTGTGCGCTTCTCGATACCTCGATAAAAATACCGGAGTCGTCGGCGGAAGTTTGCATATCTCTACTTTGCTCTTTAGCTTCCGCATTTATATTGTTTACATTACTTTTTTTGCGGTAGAGATAGCAATACACTAGCAAAACCGTAGTTGCACATCTAGATAATTTATCTTTTGCATAGGTTTTGCTAAAGATAGAAAAAATGCTATAGTTTAGAAGTAAAATTTTAAGTTGCCTAATTCACCCCCTCTTAGACGTCACGGCCCCCTTCACTCACCCTTTAAATTCTTAATCGAAGAGCTATTTAAATAAAATTTATTTTCTATATTTGTTTCACCCTTCAATGTTCTCTCTATATCGTTCCATTCTCTACAAAGCCAGCTCCGCTCTCTATTCTTAGTTAGCGAAAAATTTAAAATAAAAGATGATAATATTTAATGAAGTTATTGAAGTTTTTTTTTTATCAAAATCTCTATTTCTATTAATAATAAAGAAACATATAAAGAATGTTGGAGTTGCTCTCAATTAAGCGTCAACTAGCCTTATTTCATGTTTGGATATATCAGCACGTAATAGATCAGAGGCCAATCTTGTTGGTTCTAGGCATCTCTAGCACTCTGAGGAATTACAATAATACAATTTAACGTGGCTTATAGCTAAGCCACGTCAGTAAATTTCTACATGGAGAAGAGAGGAAGGAGAAGAGGCAAGCTGCTTGTGCAACTTCTGGCGCCGAGCGCTTGCCAAGTCTCCCGTGCTTTTGTGCCTACTCGGACGCCCTCGCCGCCGTTGTCTACACCGGCCCGCGTTGTCCTTGCCGCCGTCTGCACATGGCCGGCCGCTGTCGTCCTCGCCACGAGCAGCCGTAGTTTTCGCGGCACAGCAGCCGTGCCCCCACCCGACAGGGGCCCCAGGGCTGGTCATGCCGCCATCACAGCACTGTGCCCGTCACTCGCTCAGACGCCGACGCTGTGGCGCCCGTGTGCGGGCACCTCCATCCTCGCGGCCATGGCGGCCATGGATCCTTCCCCTCCAAGAGCTAGGTCCACACGGAACCATCTGGCCGTCTCTCCGTTACCCAGTTCTGCTGAAAGCTGAGGAACAGCTCATCTTGGACGCCATCTGACCACCGGGGGGCGGAGGCGCTGGATCGATCTTGCTTCTTGGCTGCCGATGTTTTTCCGACGAGGAAGGGAACGGGGATGAGTAAGTGGGTCCCACGTGGAATAAAAAATTCTATATTTAGAAACAGATTGCTGTATGTCTGGTCTGTTGAGTTAGTCTGCTGCGGACTTGGCTTGCTCGTAGCTTAAACTTGCTCTAAGAGATGGAGGGGAATACTATAGGGAGAGTACTACTAGTTAATCTATCGTCCTATTCAGTACTACTTCAGCATTATTTTTCAGCGAAGAATAATGACTATGTTCTGTTGGTGGTATTTTGGCTGATTTAATAGTATTTCTGTAAGGAAGAATAAGCCGAAATAAGCACAAGCCGACTGAAAAGTAGATGAGCAGAACAGGGTGAATGCTTTTCTCTCATAACAAATCATTAGGGATGAAAACGGATCGGATACGGAAAGATATCATTAATATTATATTTGTTTTCATATTTCAGTCGGATTCGAATGCGGATAGTGTCAACCATGCCGGATAGGATAAGATTGGATATCGACATAATAAATATGTGATTTGAGTATTCGGAGACGGACAGATGTTGAATATCCGGACCCAAATACGGATAGATTTGAGCCCCTTTAAACGAATTCGGTCTCGAATACGGCCGGAAAAGAGTAAAATGCACCATAGATCCATTAACTTTCACGAGGTGTCATCTAGGTTCATCAATTTTAAAATTATATTTTTGCGTCCCTAAACTTAAGTGGTTCGCTGTATGTCCATATCCCTTTGTTTAACCTTAAATCTAAGATACATTTGTAAAAAAAAAAAACCCTACTTCCCTCCGTTTGTGTTTACTTGTCAGCAACTTTTTACTGTAGCAAATTTGACCATCTGTTTTTCCTTCTAAAAAAATCTTAGATACTTCAATATATATAATACTAATGAAGTATGTTCAATAAAGAATCATATATGTGAAAACTTGATGTATCTAAAAATCTTTTACAGAAAAAAAAACGTATAGTCAAAATTACTGCAGTAAAAATTCGGTGAAGTAAACGAAAACGGACGTAAGTACATTTCTTTATCTTCTCCGTGCTCACCCGTCCTGCTCAACGCACAAAGGGAGCTAAGAGCGAAGAATTGCCCAGGCCAGCAGGTGATCACACGCGGCCGACTGCGGCGCGAGCACGCGAAGCCGAGCAGGCCACCGTGGCGAGGGAGCCACAGCGGAGCACGCTGTTGCGCTCACCCTCCTGTCCTCGTGATGCCCGTGGTGGCGGATGGTGGTCAGCTACAAGTGGCGCAACCTGCTGCAGCAGTCCAAGCACAACGCACATCTGGGCTTTTGGTTGCCGCCGAGACCCGCCGACGTCCGCTGGTTGGCGTTGGTCACGTACTGCCGGACAGGGTCATCCGTCATGGGCACAGCTGGCCCCATGGCCGGCTGCGGCGGCGGCGTGACAGGGGCGGGCCCAACTATACGCAAAGGTATTCAGTTAAATACCTAAATTTTCTAGCAAAAAATTTACACACACACACATATATATATATATATATATATATATATATATATATATATATATATATATATATATATATATAATATAACTACTACCCTGTAGCTGGCTACAAAATAACTTATTCTATAGCCACTTTGAGTTACGATAATTACTATATCAATTTACGAGATTATAGTAACTCCTTGCTAAGTGGTTTACTATAACGTTATAGTAAATATCCTCATGTGTTATAGTAACCCAACTATCGTAAATATGTATTGACATTATCGTAAATTAGTATATAAAAGTATCGTAAATGGAGGTGGCTACAGAATAACTTATTTTGTAGCTGGCTACTCAATATACTCTCCCTATATATAGAACTATATTAGGTTCGTGCCTATGCGTTGCTACAGGATAGTTAACATTTTATACTAAAAGTATATAGATAGCACGATAAGATAACAATACTGTAAAATTAAATACTAACGTTAAAATGACATTTAATCCAAAAAGCAAAATTTATGAAATTAAATACCAACATTAAAGCGAGCGGTCAAGGTTTTGTTTCGCACGAAGGGAGCGGGGGCGAGCGATGATTAAATGTCACTTTAACGTTGGTATTTAATTTTACAGTATTGTTATCTTATCGTGCGATCCGTATGCTTTTAGTATAAAATGTTAACTATCCCGTAGCAACGCACGGGCACAAACCTAGTGATTAAAAAAAATGTATCCAACCATGCTTTTGTCAATCTAAAAATCATTTTTGACATGTGTAGGTATTAGGTGATACTTCTAGTCTTAAAAGAGTACCAAGTGAAACTATCGTCTAAAAAAAGGAAAATAGTTTGATTACATTCCTGCTGACCTTCGCCTGGTAGTGTCACAGATAATGAATTGTTCTTTGACTTCGAAAATGTAAGAAGTAGAGTGTCAGGAACCTCAATAGAATGGGTCTCATAATTTGAAATCACGAGAATGGAAAAGAGAAAATGCATCCATGAATGAAGAGTGCAGTAGATCTTAAAATATTCCCCACTGATCAAATAAATTAACACCTAATCTGCCCCCAAATAATAGGCATTTTATCAAACACCTAAACTACGATTACTGGTAGGCTAGTAGCTTAGAGCAACTGATAGGCACTTCTCCCCTACAAATCAACGATAACACAACCTCAATCTCATTTCTGCCTCTTCCCCATCCCAAATCAGCAAATTCCTCATCCCAATCTCATTCTTCGGCACCGCACATCAGCACAGGTTGGCAGATCGGACGGTCAAAGGACAGGGGCAGGACAGAGGAGCTCACCGGGGGCAGGGCACCTGAGTCAAAGGAGAACCAGCACCAACGTCCGGCGGAGGGGGCCTCCCGGCGGCAAGCAAGCTGCAGCCTCTCGCCGCAAGGACGGAATGGCGATCCGAGAAGGTATGCATGTACGCAACAAAATGAAAGATGTACACATAGTCCCAATGAGAAGCGCAAGAAGCATAATCTGTATCGATTGATGGCACAGAGTCATACCCGTTTCGTGTTAGCCGGACGGGAAGGGGATGCAGTTCCTTGGAGGGGCCGCCATCAACGCTCAGGCGCTACCCCACAACGATCCGATGCCGAGGCCACCATACAAGCACGCCGGCGTCGTCTGCGCGGGCTCGAACATGCAACCGCCGGGGCTCCGTCCGCACGGGCTGGGACGCGCACGTCGTCGCGGGGGAGCACCTGGCCATGACGCCGCCGGATGCAGGGGAGGAGCCCTGCTGCCGCTGCCACCACCGGAGGGGCATGGGAAAGGCGAGTCGCGATCTGATCCACCGGGGGAGGGGGAGCGACGCTGCGGCCAGGGGCCGCCGCCACCAGGGGCCGAGCCAGCGGCGCCAGGAGCACCGGTACGAGACGACGCCATTAGATCCGCCAGGGCAAGGGAGCGCCGCCACCGCCACCACCACCGGTGAAGGGAGGACCCGGGGCGTCGCCCGGCCGCCGGTGGGGAGGGGGGCGGAGGCACCGCAGGAGGAGAGGCCGTGGAGGCCCGCCGCCGGTCCAGTGAGGAGCCGGGGTCGGGAGATGCGCAGCTGTCGACGATTCTCTTGCGAATATTTTAGTTATATATATATATATATATATATATATATATATATATATATATATATATATATATTGAAATAAGAGTAAATGAATAATCTGTGAAGAATTCAGCCCAAAACCATTGATATATATTATGCAATTATATCCATGCAGCCTTGTACATGCCAAATATTAGGCTTTACTAGTACAGTGCTCGTACTAACATTACGGTTTCATTTCAGGAATGCACATAAAATAACCAAATGACAATGTTTTTTTATAGTTTAAATTTGACGCAATTATGTATGACCATGTATATAATCCCGATAATACTTATGCATAACGAGGCATAATAAAGTCATATCTCGTCTCAACCATCTAATTTACGATTTGCTAAATTGCCCATGCGTTGCTACGGACATATATAAAATTCCATCACATAATGTCACACGAGAGCAGCAAATAATAAATGCAATAAAAGAAGCATGAAAATAAATAGTAACATGTTTTTGAAATGAATCAGTGGAGTCACCAATAATCTTTTTTGCTTGACAAACATAATAATTTGCGTATGATACATGATGAGTAGTTAAAGTTTTCCTCTAAATAATAAGCATTTCTTGCAATCTTGAGCTTGGACAAAACAAGAGCTATTCCCTAGTTCATTTCATCTCACGAGAGTCAGGTAGTCAGCTCTTGATCTTTCTATCTTGATGTAAAAGGGCGTACTCAGTGCAGAGAGCTCCCGCTCTGTGCGGGGTCTGGGAAAGGGTGTCAGTGGCGAGCCTTACCCTCGTCTGTGCAATGCGGGGAGACCACGACTCGAACGCGGGACCTTTCGATCACATACGATAAGACTCTATCGTTTGCATCAGGCTCACCCTTCATCTTTCTATCTTCTTGTAATGCATGAATATTTCATTTGCCCCCAAAACATATTTTCCTGCAAACAACCAACCAAAAACTGAGTCCAGCAACATAGCACATATATATTTTGCCAAAAATGCTCAAAAGAT
This sequence comes from Miscanthus lutarioriparius, assembly GCA_904845875.1. NCBI lineage: Eukaryota > Viridiplantae > Streptophyta > Magnoliopsida > Poales > Poaceae > Miscanthus > Miscanthus lutarioriparius. The sequence continues at coordinate 144,172,599 of CAJGYO010000001.1, read as the reverse complement.
GACAAGATAAATAAAAGGTAACATTCAGTAGGATTTTCTTTCATATCTAGTCCATGCTACTGTAAAATTTACTGAGGCTGTATAATGCCAAGGACTATCTTGCCAATAACGCACCTACAATGAGAAGATCATCTGGATCATGCTTGTTATCAGCCTCTAGATAGAGCTACTGACATCATGTAGATCTTCATATTGAAATGCAGACACCTGCAACATGAGGCATAAAAAAGTCATGTGTTTATGTTGTGCAAAGATCCTTATCAACTGACATATATAAGATTGATTCAATAACTTTTTTTTGAACTGTCACCCAGGGGGGATTGAATCCTCACCTGAATATATATTGATTCAGTAACTCACATACAACTTTTAAGCAATGTTATCAAGAAAAAAATAGTTCTGTAAAAAGTATTAACCCAATATATTCCAAGCAAGAAAAAAACAGCAACAAAGAGTGTAAAATGGAATTAAGGCTAATCATGTTCAAATATGACCCAATGTGTCATAGATACTGAAAAGTCAATGTTGGTTGGAAACATCATCAAATTTTAAGTAGCAGCCTCTTTTCAGTATTCTCAAACAAGAGCTAATGTATTCTCTGGTATAAGCTTGGTAATCAGGGGAAAAGTTCATAATTATTTATTTATGAAAGAAACGGTAATGACTACAACTATTTCTTGTTCCTGATGGATGCAGGACTACTTGTTTTGGTGACACTGGGTGACACATCAGGCGGAGATGAGTGCTGGCATTCACATGGGCATATGAAAGAATGCCCATAAGGTCAGGCTATCTCCAACAACAACACTCAAAATACAAGACTCATTCATCCTTTGGATAGTGCTACAGACAAAAGGTTCAATACCTATTCGACATCTTCTCCAACAACAAGACCCAAAAGAGAATTCTTTCTGCAAATGTGTTTTTAGGAGAGGGGATGTCCATATTTGAGTTGTGCCTCTCATGAAACCCAAAATAGGTCTCCCGTATAGGTACTCTGTTGGAGGCTGATTTTAGGTCTATTGCTATCCATTTTGGGTTTGGGTGTCCATATAAGTTCCTTGTTGGAGACTAACGTATGCACTTGGCATGTTGTTTCAATAAAAAAATATTACCACTTATCCTAAATTTACATTGTGCTTAAAATAATCCCGAGATGATGAACACTTCACAGCAGCATTTACATAAGAATATCCTTCAAACATGTGGAGCATCAACAGACATATCCACTGACAAACCAATTATATAAGAATAATATTCCTCATTACCAAAAAATCATGAACGGCCTGATGGCTCTAGTGGGCGGCCGTGGATCTGCGCCCGGCTAGGGGAGGGGGCTGACGGCCAGCCGTGCCACGCGCTCCTCGGTCGCTTCTTCTCCGGCTCACAGGTGCAGGCGACCACCTCCTTTGCCTCGGCCAAGCACCAGGAGGCGCCGGTGTCAGGGCTAGGCCCAGCTCGAGCAGGAGGAAAGAAAGGATCTAATCTGAAGGCGCTAATTCGACAACCAATATACCATATCAAATCCCAGACTACTTAGTGAGCCAAAACCAAAGGTGAAGTTGTAGAAAATTAGAGCAGGCACCCCTCACCTCCGCGACCATAAGATCCTAAACAACAGAAAGTGAACAATACAATGAAGAAACCAGTGGAACCCAGAGTGATCTCCATGGCGGCGGCGGTGGCCGAACCACACCCCCTGCCAAATCAGGGCGTCAGGGCAGCGGAGGATGCACCAGTGCGCCGCCTCGTCGGGGGCGACCACCGTCAGGCCCGCTGCGCCGACGCGCATCACCCGCGGGGGGAGAGGGGCACCATCGCGTGCGACGGACGCCGTAGGCCGTCGTTATCTCGCTCGCGCCCTTCGCATCAGTGGGGCTTGGATCTGAGGCGGAGGCGCTCCATCGCCTGGTGGCCTATTGGCCGGCAACCTAGCGTAGGGGAGGGGAGAGGAGTCGTGTGGGGACATTGGGGAGCGGGGGCGTCGGGGGAGAGGAAGAGTCGTGCAAGGGGTGGGCGTCGGGGGAGAGAGAGGGCGTGCGGGGTGGGATGGGATGAACGATGAGGTTTTGTCTGAGGAATCTGGTCCATTGCGACTTGAGTTTGCGAGAGAAAGAAGATGCGAGAGTGTATCTAGTCTTTTTATTTGGAAGGTTGGCTGAATTTGGATGTAATTTTTTTGGGTGCGTGTAGGATACCTAATAACTATGGTGAATAGTTTTTTAATGTGGTTTTAGCGGTGCATTATTAGTGGTAGAGATAAAAAAGTTATACCCTACATTTTGAATACCCACACTTAAAATCCTGCGCTCGCCACTGCGTCGTGATCACATACTACTGCATCACCAGCACGGACACCATCTTTTAGAAATCTGACGACACCAGCGGGTTGTTAATATGGCCCAGCTCCGGTGAGTCCATCCACTCCGCCAGTGCCGACATCAGTGGTGACCCGGCCTCGCTGGGGTGCCTGCTCACGAAGTCACGAGGGTGACCTTGTAGTCCGGCGGGATGAACCGGACAATGGTGATCCAGACGCGCCGTATCCTCTTGTCCCCCGATGCTTCTTCTCCTCCATATCACCCGTCAGCACAAGTTGTACAGAGGCCGCGCAACTACAAAGCCTACTAGCGCTTCGGTTTGCTCGCGGCCGGGATAGAAGATGATGGGGCAGGGGCGGAGCCGGTTTCTCCTAGAGGCGCCCGGGAGCGCTCATGCAGGGCCTGGCATGGTGGCGGCCACACCAGTTCATAGCACGGAGGTCGTGGTGCGGCCTGGCCATCGCGCGGTGGCCGGGAGCCATAGTCTCCTGGTTCTAATTCAGTTCCTTGCTAATTCTCCTGCTTTGCTCTGAATTCCTTTCTTCCGATGCTAGCTCGTAACAGACATGGAGGAGAGCGTCATCCCTCCTTGTGGGCAACTACCATAGAAGGAGAGCCTTTTACCTGTGTGCCATTATTAAAGATGATCGCGGCCTACGTGCCACTAAAAAGTTCGAACGCACCTATATGCCATGACACTTTACTTTTTTGCCTCCCAAGCTATTCCATCATCTTTTCCATCTAACGGTGTCAATCTGCATTGGAAAAAGTCCCAAATACCCTCACTTTGGATGCCACGACTTCTGTCCGTCCTCATCTCCCCACAGTGCGGTCAACAGAGCGAGGAAAGGAGGAGAGCGAGAGAGAAAGGGAGAAAGGGAGAAGGAGGAAATAGGACAGAGGGAGAGAGCAGCGATGGGGCCACGGAGAGCAGAGGGCAGCATGATGGTGGCACCAGCAAGGGAAGGTGTAGCCACGTTAGCAGCAGTCCTAGGTGGCCGGCATCGATGGTGCTCGGCTCCCAGCGCGGTGGTGGCGTGATGCAAAGTTGAGGGCTGAAGGGAAAGCAGAGAGGGAGCGTGGGGAAGGTCTGGCTCAATGGCACGGGGTGGCAGCGGTGGAGCAAGGCGGGGAGGAAGAAGAAGCAGAGGGAAGAGGCGGAGTAGAGGGGCAACAGCGACGGCCATGGTGTCGGCAGCGGCGGTCTCAGCTCCGACAAGGGAGGCAGGGACGGCGACGAGCAGCAGCGGAGATAGGGGCCGCTCTATTGTTTCCTCAGGTACGCCATAGTCGTCGTTCGTGAGGACAGTGGCGGTGCTCACGGCGGTTGCCTCACCGTCCATGTCTGTCGACGGCAGCGACGGAGTCTCGCTTCGCTTTCCGATCTCACCGAGCCAGTCGTTGACGCGCTTTAGCTGTAGGAGGTTCCTAGCCGTGCCCTCGTAGTCCCACGACACCGATGTCACCACGTCGGCATCCAGGAACCGCTCCATGAAGCCGAGGAACTAGCCCCTTGACTCCTCTCTGAGCCGCTTTGCCAGCTTGCCCCTCTCCTCGACGCCTCCTCCCCTCTCCCACTCCGGCGGCATGGGCGTCGTCGTCAGCACCGCTACGGCGCCGCAGTGCCCGTCCTCGCCATCCCCTTCATGGGGGACAGCCATGACTTGGGGGACGGCGATGATTTCGTTGCCGTGGTCACGGCCGCCGCCGGCTTCACAGACTCGTCGATGACGACCACGGCTAGCAGTGAGGAGACGGTGGCGGGGGCCGATTTGAGGTTGTAGATGCTGAAGGCGGACAGGTCCGTAGCGAAGAGCGACACTCATCTAGGATGTAGCTCGGCGTCGGTGCTCGGTTGTGATGGCAGCCGCCTCCTCGTCGGTAGCGGCTCCCACCATTCTAGCGTCCCTGGCTACCGAGCAATCTAGCGAGGCTGTAGATGTGAGAGAGTTGGTGAGGGTGTTGGTGATCACCGTGGTGCACGAAAAGCGCGGCGTGGAGGGTGAGGAACTTCTCTATGGCTGGTTGTGGGTTCTGCTTCTCCATCGTGGAGCTCACCTCCGCATACGAGAGAAGGGTATTCTGGACAGGGTTATGAGAGAAGGGTATTCTAGACATTATCACTGGTCGGGCCCGTATGTCAGGGCTGCCAAACAGTGGAAACCTAATAGAAGGCGAACGGAATGGCGTGGAGGATAAGAAATTTTAGCGTCATGGCACCAGGGTCCATGTGAACTTTTTAGTGGCATGTAGGAATAGAGCATCTTTTATAATGGCACACAGGAAAAAGCCCCATAGAAGGAGGCTGCAGGATGCGCTGCAGCTGTTGCATGTAATGCCGCATAGGCATGTTGTTGGTGTTTCGAACAAACATCAACTAGTAAATTTATATTTGTTGTGCGTTAGGCTCGGATGGTGTACTAAAGGATACAAGGTTTATACTGGTTCGGGCAGAATGTCCCTACGTCCAGTTTGCTACTGCTCGTGTTTTTAGTACCGAAAAAGGTTCGTAGTAGGGGGTACAAACGGTCAAGAGAGGGACAGGTCTCAAGTCTCTGATGGAAAGGTCGAAGGGATGCCAAGAGCTCAGTCGCTGCTTGGCTGTGTGTTGCGTGTGTGTGAAATCGATCCTCCCCTTAGTGGAGTGCCCTGCCCTCCCTTTTATAGACCAAGGGGGAGCAGGGATTACAGATGGATGAAAGAGGAAAAAACCAGGGGTTGAGAAGGTCCTTCAAAGGAGCCGGGTCTTCCTTTTCCCTTGAGCCAGCCCTACTAACATGGCAGACCATGCCAGGGATGGCATATTCGCTGATCCTCATAGGGCCATGCCCTGGCCTCATTTAGCAAGTGGGTACGTCCCATCCTACACCGGTGGATGGTGTGGCGTGCCAGGGAGCCGAGCTGTGACCCTACGGGGAGTAGGCGGGGAAGTGACCATACATCTGTCACTATAGATGACGTGAGTTCTTTCCTGGACTATAGTGGTTGTCGTATGCCTGTGTTAGTGTCCGTGCTCGAGGGCTGATGGCGGCGCTTATAACACTATAGGACAAAAGTCGGCGCCTACAACACTATTTAGGCTCTGCCATGCCTGGGAGGGCTTAAAGCGCCTATCCTATCGTATCCTAACGGTACCTTCTTGTAGGTGCACATGGTATGGTCCTCGGTACTGCGGTTGACCTGAGTATCCTATCTTACCCTGTGCTCGTCATCATGAGGGGGTAAGGTGTAGACGTCGGGCTAGGCGGAGCCAGCCCTCAGTCATCGGGCGAGGCGCAGCCTGCCCCGGGACGTCGGGCAAGGCGAAGCCAGCCCTTAGCCATCGAGCAAGGCGGAGCTAGCCCTCAGTCATCGGGCGAGGCGCAGCCTGCCCCAGGACGTCGGGCGAGGCAGAGCCAGCCCTCAGCCGTCGAGGAAGGCGGAGCCAGCCCTCAGCCATCGGGTGAGGCAGTCCTAGCCCTTAGCTGTCAAGCAAGGTAGAGCCAGCCCTCAGTCATCGGGTGAGGTGGAGCCAGCGCTCAGCCGTCGGGCGAGGCGGAGCCTGCCCTCATACGTCGGGCGAGACGGAGCCAATCTTCAGTCCTCCAGGCAAGAAGTGTAGCTGTGTTCTTGTCTATTTGGGAGCATCAACGCTTGATGGATATTAGCTCCATCTCATTGGGTACCCCAGTATTAGGTCCCTGATAGTAGCCCCCGAGCCCCCGGGCGATTCGGATAGAATCGCCCGAGGGTGATTTGACTTGCCCGAGGGTGCGTGCCAGCACACCCGATGGGTGTAGCCCCCGAGCCCCCGGATGATTTGGATAGAATCGCCCGGGGGGTATTTCGATTCGCCAGAGGGTGCGCGCGAGCGCACCCGATGGGTATAGCTCTCGAGCCCTAGGTGATTCGGGTAGAATCGCCCGTGGGGTATTTCGATTCGCCAGAGGATGCGCGCGAGCGCACCCGTCAAGTGTAGCCCCCGAGCCCCCGGGTGATTCGGATAGAATCATCCGGAGGGTAATTTCGGACCCTTCGCCCTGTGTGAGGGGTTCCTAGGGATTAGTCCCCACTTTGATCTATGGCAATATCTCTTCGCCGTTAACCTTCTGAAGAAGCGGGTCGGGAAGCAAGAGCTGAGCGTGCCGATGGGATGCACCGGCATTCATCTCCACAACAACCGGGTGAATGAATACCCGTTGATGCATCTAATGACCTCCAACAAGGGGTGGCATTTGCATTGGTTTTATGTCAAGGATGACGTCGTCGCCCCCTTGCCAGCGTTCTCCGGGCACATCATCGAAGAGGTCCCAGGGTCATGGAAGTGGGGTGTCCCGGACAAAGACAAGAAGAAGATCAAGGACCATCTTGCTGCCCTCCAAATTCTAAAGGAGAAGGGCATGAAGGGATTGGGGATCATTGGCGCCTACCATACGCGAAGGGTGGCTCCTACCATACGCGAAGGAGCTCAAGAGGAAGAAGATGCTACAGAAGCAACAAGCATGGGAGCGAGGAGAGAAGACAGACAGTGACGATGACGACGACAACGATGACGAGTTTGATGAGGTAGTTGCCGATGTGGAGTGGGATGTCCTGGAGGGCGAGGATACGCTGATAGGTACCCACTCATCCACGCAGGGACCCTTCCCATTCCATGCGGGGGGGGGGGAGTGAGTCTGTGAGGCCGGCGGAGACGGGCCAAACCATCAGCCCATCCTTAAGACCGGTGGGAGCGAGTGGATCTGCCGCCGCGCCCGAGGTGCCAGTGGAGGGTGGTGGCTCCACTACCGCACCCCACGAGCTGATAGGGGCGGGCAGATCTGTCGCCACGCTTGAGGTGCCGACAGAGAGGGGTGGCTCCACCGCCACGCCCTCAGAGGTAAGGGAGACGAGCCCTTCTGCCCGAGAGCAGGGGGTAGGCTAGAAATGGTCCCGTCCAGACGAATTGGAGCAGGAATCTAGGGGTTCATCCCCAAAATGTCCCTACCGCCCAACAGCGCCAGCGTAAGTCACGGATTCCTTTGTTTTTCCTATTATTCTATTTTTCTATGTGACCTTATGCCTTTTAACTCTTGCAGAGTCTTGAGACAGGGCCGTTCTTTAGCACTGGCACTCAAGAAGAGTGTTGCTCTTCAGGCAGGACAGGTGCCGTCGCCCGACATTGCTCTTGTTTTGGGCAGGAGTGGAGCCGATGTTGCGGCCTCGTCGGTCAGTCAGGCATCGCCTGGGGCGGCGCCCGTGCTCTCGATGGGTCAAGTAGACGCTGGGGTTGGAGGAGCGCCCTCAGGGGTCGCCGAGCAAATGGCGACGGAGGTGGTTCCACCGCCTGCGTCGGGGCAGACGGAGCTGTCGGCCACGCTTGTGGCGCTCTCTATGGTGGGTGTGGTGCCGCAAGCCAAGGCCTCAGCGTCGCAAGCGCAAGTGACCACGATCGTGACAAGCTAGGGGCAGCCGAACGTAGCCACGGTGGTGTCCGAGGAAGCGACACAATCCGTGCCACCGGCGGCCCAGGCAACGGAGTTTGAGGCGGGCCGGATGGAGGAGGACACGGCCGGAGGGTCCCTGGGTGTCGTGGTGGTGGTGGAGAGGACCAGAGGGGGGTCGCCCTCAGCCCTGGTATCAGGGGTCAACCGCTCGCCCGCATAGGGTGAGTCGCTGCTCTAGTGGATGGATCCGCAAGACCCAACGTCGACTCTCTTCTCGCTCAACGATGCTACCGAGAGCATAGAGCAGGGGAGTCTCGATGAAGGGATCTCGGCAATGATGGATGTCCTGAACTTGGCCAGGGGTGTCTTGCGTGACGTCATCATTCCCAATGGCTGGGTATCTGCTTGATCTTCCCTCTTGCTTTCTTCTTTCTCCATGTATTTTTGTATTTTTAACACTGGTCTTGTTTTTAGTCCCTCATTGCTCATAGCCAGAAGAAATCCTATTTCCTCCGCAAGTAGAAGGTGGAATGGGACCTCCTCACCGAGGAGGCCTGGCTGCGTAGAGATGTGAGCGCCTAGCTTGCTGCCGCCCAACAGCGGGAAGCCGAGGCGCGTCGAGACACGGAGGAGATCCATGGGATGATCCAGGATCTGTCGGTAAGGGTGCAGCAGGACAAGGAGGCAGCCGCTAGGGTTCGAAAGGAGTGGGACGAGCTGCTCCAGAAGGATGCCGAGGCTTGCCAGTGGGCCATCGACCTCCTGGCTGAGCTGGAGACGGAGAGGGATCTCAAGCTGGAAGCCGAGGATAGGTCCATGGCCCTGTAGTAGAGGGCAAATCTGGATGCCAAGGGGATTGCCTGGCTGCATAGGGAGCGAGATGAGCTACGCCAGACTGCAGAAAGACTCTGCTCGGAGCGTGGCCCGGCCTGCGAGGAGCGCGACCAGGCCGTCCGAGAGCGCGACGAGGCGCGTCAGGGGGTTAGATCCCTCTGGCAGATCTTGGAGCCTCGGTGGCCCGAAGGCTGGAGGCCGAGAGCATCTCTGCCTTGGCTTCGCGCCTGGCTACAAAAACTCCGAGCTGGATGAGATTGAGAAGGCGATGACTCCTATTGCGTGGAACCTGGCAGACAGGGTGAAAGACATAGTTCTCCCTCTGAGGAAGTAGTTAGTGGAATGAGTCTAATAAACATTTATCTGTAATCTGTGGACAAGTGTTGGTACTTTTGTGTCCAAAAACAGATTCGTAATTTCATTTCATAATTATGTTTCGTAATTTTGTTTCATTTGTCTGAACTTACTTTCATCCCTTTTGCATTTGAGAAAAAAGGTTTATACGATCCGATCCTTCCATTCATTAAGACTATAGGGCCCGAGGTGTATAAGGGGGAAATTTCGATTACACTGGTGAGCAAAGTTACCGTAGCCGTCGGGGCATGGGTTTTTTTGCAGTCTTATCAGGCATGCTTGTTTTTCTGTTCCCACAAACCTTGTCGCTGACCTTAACGCGAGGAAGAGGTCTAACGCAACAACTGTTTCAAAAAAAGGTATTCATACCTTTATCAGCCCTCGAGTGAGATATGCCCCCTTGCGGTCGCTGGGGCCGGATGTTACTGGAGACTGAAGCGAGGGTAGCGAACTTACTCTTGTATTCGCGCGTACTCCTTACTTAGGATTTTAGCGATCGTTCCGTGACCATGCGTTTGGCGCCATTGCTGGCCCGGCCTTCCCTGAGCCCCCACGCATGGTGGGGATTCAGTCAAGGGTTGACTCATTTTGTGACTGTCACCCCGTCCGTGGTTTCCATAACTAGAGGGGTTGAGGTGATGTCACTTGCCTCGACGGCTCGAGTGACGTGCTTGATGAGCTCGCTAACGGGGATGTTCGAACGGAATCCAATCCCGTTGCTTTGCAACAGGGTCGGCAAAGCCCCGGGTGGCGTTCCGTTGCTCCTTGACCTTCCTTCCAACAGGTTCCCCCTCAATGGGGATTCTATAGGCTCGGCTAAAGGCTGTATTGAACTAGAAGGTTGAGATGACCCTATCCGCCTCAATGCGGGTTGGGCAAAGGCCACTGAGGCTCATCTGCGTTTTCTCCCCTGGCTCTTGTTTGACGCGAGGCGGCCTCGGACGCTTTGTGGGCCAGCCTTCGAACCTCAGTCTCTCGATCTTGGATCGAGTGGCTCAAGCCCCCGAGCCCCTTGGGGCCTGATAGGGATCGGCCGTGTTTCGTGCGTCACCCCATCCTCGGTTTTCGCAACCGGAGGGGCTGAGCTGACGACACTTGCCTCGATGGCTCGAGTGTCGCGCTCAATGAGCTCGCTAACGGGCATGTTCGTGTGGAATCCAGGTCCATCATTCGCTGATGGGATCGGCAGAGCCCCCATATGGCATTCCACTACTTCTTAACCCGCCTCTCGGTAGATGCCCGAGCCGTTTGATAGGCTAAGGTGGTCCGTTAGCCTCTCCTCGATGGAGATTCTGTGGGTTTGGCTTGAGGTTAGAATCAAACGAGAAAGGTCGAGATGTCCCTGTACGCTTCTGAGCGGGGTCGAGCAAGGCCGCTGGGGCTCATCTCGGGTTTTCTCCCCTGGCTCTGTTTGACGCGAGGCGGCCTCGAGCCCTTCGCAGGCCGGCCTTCAAACCTCGGTCAGTTGCCGCTCATATCGAATGAGGCGACTGCCGCTTCATGACGTGACATGAAGCGTTGAGATGCAGCGATTGCATATGCAACGTTTGGATGTATGGGTTTAATGTACGATTTAATCGAAACGAAAACGGGGGTTAGTGATGTTACCTTGGTGGTATGAGCGATGATAAGCTCTTACCGGACATGTCCGTGCAGGGTTCAGGTCCAACGTTTGTGACGAGGCCGACGTGACCTGCACGAGCATCGCAATTTTTTGTTTTTGTCTCTCGGCGGCGATCCGAGCCATTCGATTGACTTTAGGTGACCTGACAGCTTCTCCTTGAAGGAGATTCTGCAGGTGGACCCCTCCGAACCCTTCTCAGGAAGGCGGATGCTAAAGCTTAGGGTACGGGGGACTATGAATTCGATTACGCTGGTGAACAAAAACACCATAGCTGCCGGGGCGTAGGGTCTAGCGGTTCGTCCAGTTTTATTCAAAGTTTTACACCCGCACACCGTGTCTCTGGTTTTAAACATAAGGAGGGGTCGGGCAAAGAGGATGTCTAAACAAGTAGACACTCTCGGTTGCCTCCGAGCGGTGTCCGTGCCCCTACCATTGCTGGGGTCGGAAGCTCTGTAATGAAATTAATCACGCAAAGTAAGTAAACAGAGGTGCTTATCTTTCGGCGGCCGTTCATTCGTCATTTTACCCGGGCTGTCTGATCGACCCAGGAGGCCCGTTGGGCCCCCCTTTACGGGGGTTTTGTCGTCGGGTCATTCCATGGTCCTGCCTAGGGAAGCAAAGAGTCGCCTGCATGCGGGTGCGCCTTGATTCTCACGCCCAGCGTGAGGTAGTGGTGCGCCATGCCCAGGCACGTCCTATTTGACCAGGTGATATCTCATCGATCAGAACGCGTCTCGTCGGTCCAGGCGTGTCCCCTTGACTTCCCATCAACATCGATTTCCCATCTGCATTGAATAGGGGAAGGGAGAGAGAGTTTTGTCCCAACCTTTCGCCTTTCCTCAGTTGCTGCGCCTCTTCCTTAAATAGCGAGGGGGAGGGGAGTTCTCGTCCCATTCCTTTGCCTGTTCTTGTGCTGCTACCTCTCTTCCTTTCTCCTTCTTGTGCCGCTACCTCTCTTCCTTAAATGTCGCGACGGTTCCTAAGTGAGAGACGGTAATGCCAAGGAGAGAAAAACTCACTGATCCGCTCGTGAATCCGGAGCACGATGTCAAGCTGAGATGGTGTCGGCCGCCTTGGCCGAGAAGGGGCCGCTTCCGTCAAAGGAGGACGCGCACTGGAGGGTGCTGAGCATCATCAGTTTTGCCGTCTTCGGCGAGGCCTTCGTCAGGATGGAGCCGTACGGGAAGCTCTTCCAGCGAATCTTCTCCGGGCGAGTCTTGTCGGTGGGGAAGCCACCCAGGACTACGTCGATGGGGGGTTTCGCCCTTGCAGCCGCTTAGATCGGCCAGTTCATGAAGCTTGATGAGATGTCAGCGACATCCATCAGCCATGGCGGCCTTTCTTCGGTGGGAGGTGCCCCCTGTCCTGGTGCCGTTGTCAGGGTTGCGGCTGATCACAATGGCATGGTCCCTAGATGCCCTGGCGAAGGCACCACAGTCACCAACGTGGTGCTCGACATTGCAGATGACAGCGCCCTCAAGGATCCCGCGGAGCGGTAGGATGTCGCCAATGGAGAGCGTGGCGATGCGACCGTAGTAGTGCTTATAGTAGAACTGGCCAGAAACTATAATCGAATAAGTTATGGGGGAGCCCCCGTGTGAACAGTCTTTTGTATTTTTAAATACATCAGTTCTTTTCGTGATGAAATCACTTTGTAAGTGATGAATTTGTGCGAAAAGTGAACAAGTTTTCAATTTTTGCTATGGCAAACAGCTTTTTAGCTCTTCTCCCTCTTTTTGTAAAAGAGGTTTAGTGCCTTCCGAGCCTTCCCATAGTTAAGGTCGCAAAAAACTCAGAGTGCGGGTGAGCCAATTTTGATCACGCTGGTGAGTAAGGAGGCCGTAGCCGCTGGGGCGTGGGTTTCCCACAGTCCTACCAATTATACTTAGATTTTGTTCCCGAAATCCTATCCTTTAGGACTTAGCATGAGAAAAGAGGGAAAACACACAGAATGTTTGCAAGATAAATGTACTTATATCAGCCCCCGAGTGAGGTCCGACCCCTCGCACTTGTAGGGGTCGGATGTCACGAAAGGTTGAGGATTTTGTTGACAAAACTGATAAGAAAAAGTATGCGTTTATTTAAGGGTAAAAATGACGTAGCAGCTCAATGTTCCAGGCGTTGGTGAAGACCTCGCCGTCGATGGTTTTCAACTTGTAGGTGCCTGGCTAGGGTACTTCCTCGACGACGTATGGCCCCTCCTAGGGCGGGGAGAGCTTGTGACGGTCCTTGTTGCTCTGCACGAGGTGGAGAACTAGGTCCCCAACGTTGAAGGCTCGGTCCCACACCCATCGACTGTGGTACCGACGCAGCGCCTACTGGTACTTGGCTGAGTGAAGGAGGGCGATGTCGTGAGCTTCGTCTAGCTGGTCCATGGCGTCTTCATGGGATGCCTCAGCTCCCTGTTTGTCGTATGCTCTGATTCTTGGTGCTCCATAGTCGAGGTCGGTTGGGAGGACGGCCTCTGAACCGTAGACCATGTAGAAAGGCGTGTAGCCGGTGGCTCGGCTAGGAGTTATCCTTAGGCTCCAGAGCACCGCGGGGAGCTCGGCGACCCAGCGTGCGCCGAACTTGTTCAATCGATTGAAGATCCTGGGTTTGAGGCCCTATAGGAGCATGCCGTTTGCGTGCTCGACCTGTCCATTCGTTTGGGGGTGCGCGACAGTGGCCCAATCGACTCGGATGTGTTGTTCATCGTAAAATCAAAGGAATTTCTTACCGGTGAACTGTGTGCCATTGTCCGTGATGATGGTGTTCGGTACTCCAAAGCGATGGATGATATCGAGGAAGAACAACACAGCTTTCTTGGACTTGATCACGGAGATCGGTCGAGCTTCGATTCATTTTGTGAACTTGTCTATGGTGACAAGTAAGTGGGTGTAGCCCCTGGGTGTCTTCTTGAGAGGCCCAACCAGATCGAGCCTCCAAATCGTGAAGGGCCACGTGATGGGGATCATCTAGAGTGCCTGGGCCGGGAGGTGAGTTTGTCGAGCGTAGTACTAGCACCCTTCGTAGGTGCGTATGATCTGCTCAGCGTCGGCTACTACAGTGGGCCAGTAGAAGCCCTGTCGGAATGCGTTCCCAACCAAGGTTCTAGGCGCGGCGTGGTGACCGCAGACCCCACCGTGGATATCGCTCAGCAAAAGCTTCCCCTGTTCGATGGGGATACAGAGCTGCAGGATCCCGGTGTGGCTTCGTTTGTAGAGTTCACCCTCTACAAGAACGAAGGACTTGGTGCAACGTGCGAGACATCGAGCTTCCATCTTGTCCGTCGACAGCGTGTCACGGAGGAGGTAGTCGAGGTAGAGTGTTCTCCAGTCGTCTAGAGGGTCGGGCTCTGTTACTAGATCCTATTCAAGCTCCATGACCATGGGGTCAGACAGAGCCATCGGTTGATTAGCCCCTGATGCTGGATCGGACGGACCGTCGTCGACCCATTCCGAACCTTCATAGCATACCGAGGGCTTGTGTTGGTCGCTGGCGAAGACACCCGTTGGCACCGGTTCTCGGTCGGACGTCGCTTTTTCAAGCGTGTCGGTCGCCTCGTTGAGGCGCCTTGGGATGTGATTGAGTTTGAGGCCATCGAATTTATCCTCCAGTCATCGGACTTCTTGGTAGTATGCAACCATCTTGGCGTCGTGACAGCTCAACTCCTTCATGACTTGGTTGACGACCAGCTTGGAGTCGCCCCGGATGTCGAGGCGTCGGATGCCCAACTCGATGGCGATGCATAGGCCATTGATGAGCGCTTCATACTCAGCCACATTATTGGATGAGGGGAAATGGAGATGAACCATGTACCTCATGCGAACCCCGAGGGGTGATACAAAGACTAGCCCTACGCCGGAGCCCTTCTTCATCAGTGACCTGTCGAAGTACATCGTCCAATACTCTTAATCGACGACAACCGGTGGTGTTTGGACATTGGTCCATTCCACGATGAAGTCAGCCAACACCTAGGACTTGATCGCCGTTCGGGGGGCATACGTGATGCCTTGGTCCATCAACTCGAGCGCCCACTTTGTGGTTCTTCTCATGGCATCCTGGCTCTAGACGACCTCGCTGAGGGGGAACGACGTCACGACCGTCACGGGGTGTGACTCGAAGTAGTGGCGTAGCTTCCTCTTGGTGATGAGGACGGTATATAGGAGCTTCTGGATTTGGGAGTAGCGGGTCTTAGAGTTGGATAGTACCTTGCTGATGAAGTACATAGGGCGTTGAACCTAGAGGGCGTGCCCCTCTTCCTCCCGCTCTACTAGCAGAACGGCGCTGACCACTTGCGTGGTGGACGCTATGTATAGCAGGAGGGATTCTCTGTCGCTTGGAGGAACTAGGATCGGGGGCCTTGTCAGAAGCAGTTTGACCATATCAAGTGCCTCCTAGGCCTCGGATGTCCACTCGAAGCGGTCGGCTTTCTTCAAAAGTCGTTAAAGGGGGAGACCTCGTTCACCGAGGCGCGAGATGAATCGGCTGAGGGCGATTTGGCACCCTGTGATTCACTGGACCCCCTCTATGTTCTGAATCGGGCCCATCCTTGTGATGGCTGAGATCTTCTCCGGGTTGGCTTCAATGCCACGCTCGGAGACGATGAAGCCAAGCAGCATTCCCCTCGGGACCCCGAAAACACATTTCTCAAGATTGAGTTTGATGCCATTTGCTCAGAGTTTTGCAAAGGTTTTGCTCAAGATCGGCAACAAGGTGGTCAGCCCGTTTGGACTTAACCATGATGTCATCAACATAGGCCTCAACGGTCTGCCCGATGAGGTCCCCGAAACATTTGAGCATACATCGCTGGTACGTAGCCCCAATGTTCTTCAGACCGAACGGCATCGAGACGTAGCAGAACGATCCAAAGGGGGTGATGAAAGATGTCGCGAGCTGGTTGGACTCTTTCATCGTGATTTGATGGTAGCCGGAGTACGCATCAAGGAAGCAGAGGGGTTCGCACCCCGAGGTAGAGTCGACTATTTGGTCTATGCGTGGCAAAGGAAATGGATCCTTCGAGCACACTTTGTTGAGACCCATATAGTCAACACACATCCTCCATTTTCTGCTCTTCTTTTGTATAAGAACGGGATTAGCTAACCACTCTGGGTGGTATACTTCCCTGATGAATCCGGCCACCGATAGTTTTGCTATCTCTTCATCGATGGCCCTACGCTTCTCTTCGTCGAAGCGACGTAGGCGTTGCTTCACTGGCTTGGAGCCTGGATGGATTTTCAAGGTATGCTCGGCGACCTCCCTCAGAATCCCTGGCATATCCGAGGGTTTCCACGCAAAGATGTCTTTGTTGCCATGGATGAAGTCGACGAGCGCACTTTCCTATTCAGAGGAAAGTGTGGTACCAATGCGTACCGTTTTGCCCTCGAGGCTGCTGGGATCAACAAGGACTTTTTTAGAGCCCTCGGCCGACTCGAATGACCCGGTCGATTTCTTGGCATCGGGCGCCTCTTTGGCTACCTCCTCCTTGAGGGCGGTGAGTTCCCCAGAGGTAACGATTGTTGTGGCATGGCCGCAGCACTCGACCTCGCACTCATAGGCGCGCTGGAAGGAGGTGCCGACGGTGATGACCCCATGGGGGCCCGACATGTTCAGCTTGAGGTATGTATAGTTGGGGACGACTATGAACTTCGCGTAGCATGGACGTCCTAGGATGGCGTGGAAAGTTCCGGGGAACCCAACCACCTCGAAGGTGAGGGTCTCAGTCCTGTAATTGAACTGATCCCCAAAGGTAACATGCAGATCGATCTGCCCAAGTGGCATGGCCTGCTTCCCGGGCACGATGCCGTGGAAAGGTGCTCGGGTTGGGCGGAGGCGCGTCCGGTCGATGCCCATCTTGTTGAGCGTCTTGGTGTACATGATGTTGAGGCCACTGCATCCGTCCATTAGTACTTTGGTGAGTCACTTTGGGCCGACAATTGGGTCTACCACAAGCGAATATCTCCCCGAGTGCGGGATGGTATCTGGATGATCGGTTCGATCGAAGGTTATGGTGGACTCCGACCATCGAAGAAAGGGAGGTGTGGCCGGTTGGGCCATGTAGACTTCACGGCTTGCGACCTTTTGATGGTGTTTGGAGTCGTAGGCCGCTGATCCTCCAAAGATCATAAGGCAGTCGTCCAGCGTTGGGAAGCTGTCGTCCTTCTCCTCGGCGTCGTCTGCAGTGGGGGCAGGGTCCTTCCCCTGCTCCCCTTTGTTGGAGCCTCTGGACAAGAACCGCTGCATGATGCTGCAATCCTTGAGCAGATGCTTAATAGGAAAGGCGTGGTTCAAGCACGGCCTCTCGAGTAATTTTTCGAAGTGGTTCGGAGTGCCCTCCCGGGCTTCTGACCACCCTTGCGGTCAGCAGCGGCCATGAGCGAGTCCTCGCGCCATTGCTTCTTATTCTTCCTTTTGGTGGAACGATTGGAGGTGCCTTCACCGACACCCTTGTCCTGCCTTGCCTTGCCCTCGAGGCGATCAAAGATCGCTCCGACCGCCTCTTCTCCTGAGGCAAGGCTGGTGGCGATGTCTAGGAGTTCCTTGGTGGTTCATGGGCCCTTGCGTCCCAGCTTATGAACCAAGGACTCGCAGGTCGTCCCAGACAGGAAGGCTCCTATCACGTCGGCGTCGGTGATGTTAGGGAGCTCGTTGCACTGTCGGGAGAAGCACCGAATGTACCCACAGAGGGTCTCATCAGCCTTCTAATGGCAGTTCTTGAGGTCCCATGGGTTCCCAGGATGCTTGTATGTGCCCTAGAAGTTTCCCACAAAGATCTCCTTCAGATCCGCCCAACTCTGGATTGCATTGGACGGTAGGTGTTCCAACCATGCTCGTGCCGAATCGGCCAAGAACGGTGGAAGGTTGTGGATAATGAAGTCATCATTATCCGCACCACCAGCTTTACAGACAAGCCAATAGTCTTCGAGCCAAAGTCTGGGGTTTTTCTCCCAAGAGTACATAGGGATATTGGTAGGCGGTCGTTACCTTGGTGGGAAAGCAGCGTTGAGGATGTGGCGGCCGAAGGCCTGAGGGCCCGATAGGCCGGGGCTCAGGCTCCGGTCCTCGCCGCTGTCGTAGCGCCCGCCGCGATGAGGATGATAGCCGTGGTGGGCTCCTTCCCTTGGGTCGTTGTAGGTGCGTTTGCAGGCATCGAGGGTGCTGTGTGCATCGCGGTTACGGCCGAGGCGTTGATGTATCTGGACCGCAGCGCGTTGCCTACCGCCTTGTGGTGCCTGGTGGACCGAAGCATCCCTACCGGGACGCCCAGAGGGCGTACGCTGGCTGGTGTCGAGCTCGCGTCATCGAGACAACGAGCTTTCCGCCTGCTGTGCCGCCGCACACTCAAGCAGCATGCGAATTTCATGGTGGGCCCAACGATCCTCGAGCGTTGCGGCCTCTGGAAGGCCATGGAGGAAGGCCGTTGCGGTGGCGATGTTCTGGCTTGCCTGAGCGAAGTGAGGAAGGGTTTCATCGTCGGCGATGATCCTTTGGTTTACATCACGGGCCACAGCGCGTGCGCGCCCATCGTCTCCACGACGTTCAATCTCCCGATCGGCCTCCACGTATTCCCGCACAAGCTAGAGTCCGGCTTCATCAATCTTTAGCTTTTGGGCTCTCAACTGCTCCACCCCAACGTGAGGTGGGGCCGCTGTCTCCCCCTCGGTTTCACCACCGAGGTTGCCTGCCGGGGTAGCCACCTCCGCGGAGATGCTTTCGACGTGTCCCTCAGGGGTACCCACCATGAAACATTCCCGGGAGGGGTGATGGCTCCCCTACTGGAGTCAGAGCCAGAGTCCGACCCTGGCCCTCCGCGAGGAGGCTGTGGAGGGATTCCATGACACTTTCGATCATCCCCACAAACTCGTTGTTCGCGGGGGATGGGATCGTGCATTGCGCCACAAGGTGGCTAACGGTCGCCGTGGTGTTGAGGAGACCGAATGGAAGCGCCATCGGGGCGCTCCGTGTGGAGTGTTCCAGAGAGAGGGTGAGGCGACGCGGGTCCTCCCTAGATGGCTAGGGTCTAGGGGAGACGCTGGGCTGGCGCTCAAGCCTCCCGTAGTTGAAGCTGATGGAGGGGAGAGATTGGATGGCGGCGTGGGCCAACGCCAACTCTCCTCCCACCGTGACGATGAAGTCCAGGTCACCGAAACGCACATGTGCGCCCGAGACCCAGCTGATTGCGTGGCTAGCCATCCGAGACCTGATTTGGAACGCGCAAAGGCCCCTACCTGGCGCGCCAACTGTCGGTGTTTTGAACAAATACGAACTAGTAAATTTATATTTGTTGCGTGTTAGGCTCGGATGGTGTACTAATGGACACAAGGTTTATACTGGTTCGGGCAGAATGTCCCTATGTCCAGTTTACTGCTGCTCATGTTATTAGTACCGAAAAAGGTTCGTAATAGGGGGTACAAACGGTCGAGAGAGGGACAGGTCTCAAGTCTCTGATGGAAAGGTCAAAAGGATGCCAAGAGCTCAGTCGCTGCTTGGCTGTGTGTTGCGTGTGTGTGAAATCGATCCTCCCCCTTAGTGGAGTGCCCTGCCCTCCTTTTTATAGACCAAGAGGGAGCAGGGATTGTAGATGGATGAAAGAGGAAAAAACTAGGGGTTGAGAAGGTCCTTCCAAGGAGCAGGGTCTTTCTTTTCCCTTGAGCCTGCCCTGCTGACATGGCAGACCATGCTAGGGATGGCATGTTTGCTGATCCTCATAGGGCCGTGCCCTAGCTTCATTCAGCAAGTGGGTACGTCCCATCCTACACTGGCGGACGGTGCGGCGTGCCAGGGAGCCGAGCTGTGACCCTACGGGGAGTAGGCGGGGAAGTGAGCATATGTCCGTCACTGTAGATGACGTGAGTTCTTTCCTAGACTGTAGTGGTTGTCGTATGCCTGTGTTAGTATCCGCGCTCGAGGGCTGATGGCGGCGCCTACAACAATGTAGGACAAAAGTCGGCGCCTACAACACTATTCGGGCTCTGCCATGCCTGGGAGAGCTTAAAGCGCCCGTCCCGTCGTATCCTGACGGTACCATCTTGCAGGTGCGCAGGGCATGGTCCTCGGTACTGCGGTTGACCTGAGTGTCCTGTCTTACCATGTGCTCGTCATCATGAGGGGGCAGGGTGTACACGTCGGGCGAGGCGGAGCCAGCCCTTAGTCGTCGGGCGAGGCGCAGCCTGCCCCGGGACGTCGGGCAAGGCGGAGCCAGCCCTCAGCTGTCGGGTGAGGCGCAGCCATCCCTCGATCGTCGGCGCGAGGGAGCCCCTCCCTCGGTCGTCGGAGGCGGAGCCGACCCTCGATCGTCGGGCGAGGCGCACTGCCCCGGGGATCGCCGGCGAGGCCAGCCTTCGCCACCATCGGGAAGGCAGCCAGCCCTCAGCCGTCGGGCAAGGCGGTCCCAGCCCTCAGTCGTCGGGGGAGCAGCCCTCAGCCGTCGGGCGAGGCGGAGCCAGCCCTCAGTCGTCGGGCGAGGCGCAGCCTGCCCCGGGACGTCGGGCGAGGCGCAGCCAGCGCTCAGCCATCGGGGAAGGCAGAGCCAGCCCTTAGCCATCGGGCGAGGCGGTCCCAGCCCTTAGCTGTCGGGCGAGGCGGAGCCAGCCCTCAGTCGTCGGGGGAGGTAGAGCCAGCCCTCAGCCGTCAGGCGAGGCAGAGCCTGCCCTTAGCCATCGGGCGAGGCGGAGCCTGCCCTCAGACATCGGGTGAGGCGGAGCCAATCTTCAGTCATCCGGGCAAGAAGTGTAGCTGCGTTCTTGTCTGTTTGGGAGCATCAGCGCTTGATGGTTATTAGCTCCATCTCATTGGGTACCCCAGTATTATGTCCCCGACACATGTGCAGCCTGATTTGGTCAAGCACGTCATCCCGATGGACGGGCTGTGCGGGGGTGTTTAGTTACACCTCCTAAATTTATAGTAGTTGTCCCATCGGATGTTTGATACATGTATGGAGTATTAAATATAAATTATTTATGAAACTAAATGTACAAATTGAGACTGTTTTGCATGACGAATTTTTTAAGCCTAATTAGTCCATGATTTGATAATGTGGTGCTACAGTAAACATGTGCTAATAACGGATTAATTTGGCTTAATAAATTCGTCTCACGGATTACTGACGGATTTCTGTAATTTGTTTTTGTTTTTTATTAGTATCCGAACATCCCATACGACACCTCCATATGACACCTCCTAAACTTTAGTCACTGGATCCAAACACCCCCAAGGCATGGAGGTAAACAATGCTCGCCGGATGTTTGATAGGGCGAGGGCCTTGTTGTGTTGCGATGAGGCATTGGCCTACACAGTTTGTGCATGCTGGCGAGGCCACGTGCGCGAACAGGAGGGTGAGCGCCACAGCGTGCTCCGCTGCAGCCCCCTCGCCACGCTGGATGGCTCGGCTTCGCATGCTTGCGCAGCAGTCGGCCACGTGTGCTCGCTAGCTGGCCTGCACCCCCTCGGTGCGTTGAGCAGGAAGGGTGAGCGCGTAGAAGATAAAGAAAGGTATGGGGTTTTGTGCAAATGTATGTTAGATTTAAGGTTAAACAAAGGGGTATGGTTCTGTAGTGAACCACTTAAAAAGTTTAGGGACCCAAAAATACAGTTTCAGAGTTGATGGAACTAGATGACACCCCTGCGAAAGTTAATAGACCTCTGGTGCATTTTACTTGTAAGAAAATATTCGTACCGTTTTTATTCCTACAAATCAACATAAGTCAAATTTCAGCGAAACGAACTAGACCTATGTTTAATATTAAGGGCATCTAGCTCAACAGATGGAGAGAATGCGATAAAGAGAAAACAGAGAATAGACACGGGACGACAAACCAAAGAGAAAGCCGTGGTAACTTTCTTTAGATTACTACTACTCCCTCAGTTAAAAAAACTTTCAGTTCTAAATCTGAAACTAGTTCAACGTTTTCAAGTTTTATGCGTCTCTAAATAGATCTCTATGAGAATATATTTCATAATCAATCTAATGATACTTGTTTGTATAAAAATGTCAGTATTTTTTTATAGAGGTGGTCCAAATTTAAATTATTTGACTTATCAGAAAGTGAAAATTGTATTCCTTTTAGAACAAAGGAAGTACTAGTTAGTGTATATCTAATATTAAAGAGCGAAATTTTTTCTATTGTCTCTCAATATCACAACCCCCCTCCATCTGTTTCTCACTTCTCTTCAAGACTAGAGCTAGTACTTGAGACATGCATTTGAGAGCAGATTATGGCATGACTTTTTGCCTTTTTGGCATGGCCCAAAGCATGGCAGGGCACAAACATGAGGGTGATGTTGTGCCTAGGATCTCATCACATTGGGTGGCACAAATACGGCTCGTATTTTGAGCCATGCTTGAAGCACGACATCGAACAAAAGTGGCAAGTAAGCATGTCTACAATGCTACAATGCAATTTTCTAGTAATTATTATACTACCTTTCATCTCATTCTTGAATGGATTATGTAAATCATTGAAGCTTTTCATAGAAATGATACATGCAACTATATTTTTCTATATCACAAGGGGATGAAGAAAACAAGTAAAAATATTTCGAGGGATGTGCTTGGGCTAACATCATACCAAGGTGTGCCATGGAACGTGCTTGTGCTGAACAAAGACTTGTCTTGTCATACCGGCGTGACCCAATATGTGACGCGTGCCTAGAGGTCAGTCCAGAGCGGTGAGGTCACAATCTAGAGCGGCATGAAGACGGGAGTGCCAGGCCGTGCCAGCGCTACACAGTCCAAGTCCCACCTCTACATATGACATGTTATATTTCCAATGCACTAAAGAACCTCTTTGAATTGGAAATATAACTTTTTATACAAGTACTTAATGATATGTAAAAATACTCTCTTTCAAGCGATCGAGCAAAAACACCGTACATTTTATATCCCTGAATAACTATACAAGATAACCTGCACAAGATCACAATTTGCTAAACCATACTGTGAATTGTGAAACAAGTATACTAATTGCTCATACAAACGACTGTACATACATTTTTACAGAAGAGAAAAAACGTACGAGGGTATTACGCACCCAAGCTTATTTAGTTCAGCACACACCATAAGCCAAAGCATACTGCTACACACCTACACACTAGTACTGGTTGAACCTTTTTACCGTGGAATGAGAACTAGGGATCATATGCCAAGATGTTACTCCATCGGAGCTACAGAAGAACATCGCGCATAGCTGCACGAGGCTTGCACGTGGCCTCCAACGGGACAGCCCTGGGCATGGTCGGCCCGCCAGCCGCGGTCATGTCAATCTCGAGGCCATCGACTCTGTCCCAGTCGAAGCACTGGATCAGCGTGCCGAGCACCAGGCCGATGGTTCGCAGCGCGAGCGTCTCCCCGGGGCACTTGCGCCGCCCCATCCCGAACGGCATCAGGAGCCGCCCTTCCGCCTTGCCGTCCTCGAACCGCTCCGGCCTGAACTCGGCCGGGTACTCCCACACCGCGGGGTCTCTGTGGATGGCGTACGCGTTCACGATCAGCAGCGTGCCTCGGGGCACGTCGTAGCCGCCGACCTTGCAGTCGGCGGACGACTCGTGCGGCAGCAGCAGCGGCGCGGCCGGGTACATGCGCACGGTCTCGTTGATGATGCAGTGCAGGTAGCCGAGGCGGGGCACGTCTTCTGCGGTGATCAGGCGGGAGTTGCCCACGAGGCCACGACGGCGTCGATCTCTGCCTGTGCTTTCTTGAGCGCCTCCGGGTGGTTCAGCAGAAGCGACATGGCCGATTCTGTCGTGGCTCCGTTCCGGCTCCAAATAAATTCTTCCTCACAGGGGAAAAGAGAAAATCACAATCAGTGTCTCAATTACATGAAATTGGAACCGCGTGTGATATAGTCGCTACTTTCTTTTATTGGTAAAAACAGGACAGTGACGCTGTTGATATGCATCACATGAAAGGAGGCATATCAATATGCGACAACAGATGTCACTGTCCGCTGTCATTTTTTTTTGTTAGAAACGGGCTCCACTAACGTGACATCCAGTTTGTGAACAATTCGCCACATGCCCACATAGCTAGGTTTGTCAAAGCTTTGCTCAGAGATGAAAGTACTGGAAGAAAAACTGACCCAGCAAAGTGCCATGATCATGGTATCCGTGTACAGCTCCGGCTCTGACTTCTGCAACGAGAGCAGCACGGCGATCATGCTCTTCTTGTCGCTGTCGCCGCCGTCGTCCAGCCTCCGCCGCTCCGCGTCGATGAGCCTCCGTAGGAACGCGTCCCTCCTGCTCACAGGGGCCATGATCTTGTTCCTCACGCCGAACACGTCGAACCACTGCAACACCGGCAGGTAGTCCCACAGGTTGGCCGTGCCGAGGTGCGGCACGATCTCGTCGACGATCTGCTTGAACTCGTGCGCCTCGGGCGACATGTCCGTGTCGGCGTTGGCCTCGGTGCGGGAGGTCTTGGTCTGCGCGATGGTCTCCATAAGCACGCTGAGGGAGACCTCGAACAGCCTCCGCTTGAGCTGGATGCGCGCGGCGCCGTCGGGCGCCGCGGCGGCCGCGCGGCTCATCCGGCGCACCATGGCGCGCACCTCGGCGGAGATAAAGGAGGACATGCAGGCGACGCGGTGCGCGGAGAGGAGCTGCACAGCGGCGACGCGGCGGAGGTTGCGCCAGTAGGGCCCGTAGCTGGCGGTGGCGAGCGCGGCGCCGCCGAAGGACACGAGCTCCTGCGTGGCGAACCTGGGGCGGTTGGCGAAGGCCACGTCGTGCTCCGTGAAGCACTCCTTGGCGCACTCGGGCGACGACACGACCACCGCGCCGCGGGAGCCCATGCGCATGGAGAACACCGGGCCGTGCCGCGCGGCGAGGCCGGCCAGCGCCTCGTGGAATGGCGTCTTGACGAGGTGGAGGTGGCCGAGGAACGGGACGGCGGGAGGGCTGGGAGGCAGCCGCTGCGCAGCCTTCCCCTTGCCATTATTGCCCTTGCGGCCGTTGCCGCCAGCACGGCCGACGAGGTAGTGGAGCACGAAGAGGAAGGCGAAGGAGAGCACGGCCACGTAGGCCTTATCCATGGCTGTGGAGCAGGAGATGTTGTGGTTGAGGCTGACGAGCTTTGATTGACTGACTGATTGAATGATCGGTCGAGCGCTGCTTGGTGTTTGTTTGGGGCACCATCCTGCATGGCTGCAGATATATATACCTAGGCGATCAAAGATGTGGATGTAGGACGACTTGAAGGAGAAGATTGTCATAGAAATATTGCAGACGCAATGGCTGACGTTGGGGAGGAGGGTCAGGATCTCGGCGATCTTGTCAGGGAGACTGTGTGGGAGAGAAAGCGACACCTGGATGCGCCTGTTAGCACGGGCGCCTTGTCTGGTTGCGTTTTCCAGGATGGCGCCCTCGATCTTCTTCATAAGCTCGCAAAGGTCAACTCTTACTGCGAGATCTGTGCGTCTGGGACTTTCTTTGGAAGCAAGGAACTCCATTCGCGAGGATTACTTCCTGAGCACTGGGGTTTTACTTCTGATGACCCGTACTAGATCGGCTCCTGATCAGCTGATTCTTCTGCAAGTAATATCAGCGAGGTGACGGTAACTCCATGTTCAACACATGACCATTTTCACTGCACCGTGCGTATTGGCTGGCCAGGGCCAACGATACTTTTTTTTAAAAAAATTACAGTTAGGAGAGCTGCCGATTATATTAAAAAATAAAGCTTAAAGTGGGCACAACAATACAACATCGACCAACAGTCACGCTAGAAAACAAACTCAACAAAAAGAAAAAAAATAACTCTGGTCGGTCGGATTGGGGGACATCAACACGAACCGCACAAAGCCGAAGCACAACTCAGAAAAAGAGAACCACCACCAACTCTAACCTACCAGCCGGTCACCACACTGCACTGCCAAAAACCCCGGACGACAAGGACGTCAGGGCGAAAACGCCGTCGTCACCTCTTGTGCTGTCGTCACCGACGATGACCCACACCGAGCTAGCCTGCTGCCAAGCAGGGCTAGCCGTCGTAGATCGCTACAAGCCGCGTAGGCCTCCCACAATCGGATCCGCTTGCGCCACCCGTGAAGACGATGTACCACACCGGACTAGCCACCGCCAAGCAGGGCCAACAGTCGTAGTCCGCTGCAAGCTGCCAAACCAACACGTGAGCAGCTCCCTCTGGCGCTCACCAATCTGATCCCATCCACTGCGATCCAGGCGCGTACACCGCAGCTTCCAGCAACCTAGCTGCCTCATCGAAGATAGAAGTGCCACATGGGTCCTCCAGCTGCCAGTCAGAAAACCTTCTTGAGCCGAAACAGCCGCCGCTAAGCGGGACCACCCGCCGCCAAACCACGCAGGTCACCTCGGCAATGCACTACTGGCCACTACCTCCCACGCCAGCCTCCTCGCCAACTTCGTAGGTGTCGCCCACACCGGCCTCCTCACCATCTTCGTGGGCGCAACTAGCACACGGTCTCTCCAAGACCGTCGCCCTCCACCAAGCAGATGCCAAGCCATCCGATCGTTGCGCAAACGCCCTCTTTCTGGCCACCTTCCGACGCCATTGGCACTAGACCCCGAATCCTCAACTAGGTCTCCACGCGCCGTCTGCTGCAGTCATTGCTGACCGCACGCCGCCACCCGAGCCCCCAGCTGTCTCCACCGGAGAGAAGAAGATGAGAAGAAGAAAAATCCCCGCCGCCACCATCCTCAACCTCTGCCAGGCTTCCGGCGTTAGGCTCCAGTGGTCGCAGGGCTGCGAACGAGCGGAGGAGGAGCCTGAAGGCGTCGGCGTGGATGCCGCCCGAGGCGTCCCCAAACGAGAGCGACGCAGGGGCCGAAAAGTTTTTTTAAATCACGGCCTTGGGCCAGCGATACTTGGCTATTAGCGAGCTATATATGGTCCATCTTACACATACCATGAGCCTGTTCGCTGGTTGGTTTCTGGGCTGATAAGCCCGACTGGTGCTGGTTTATTGTGAGAGGAAAACACTGTTGGCTGGCTGATAAGCCCTGGCTGAAACCAACAAGCGAACATGCTGCATGTCTCATCTCGCCTGCTCGTACACATGCCATGTCTCATCTCGCCTGTAAATTTGATTGCAAATTTGACCAAAATAGGCTCAACAGTCACCAAAAAAAGGAAAGGTAAGAAAGAAATTCTTGGCAAAATTAAAGGGACCTCTCTAATAATTTCACAATGACACAATCGCAGACGCATCCGTAGTTCAGCCATGTGGTCTTTTGATTTTTATGCCTTTTTATTTCTGCATACTTTTCTGAACAAAGGGAGTCCTAACAAAGGAAAATGGGCAGGTACCTAGTGCAATCCTGAAACCTGAATATCATCCATTGGAAGTAAAATGGGCAGTGATGAGCTGCCAGACTGTGGCAGGACCGTTTAATCTAATGTCTTCTAGGAGTACTTGTCTTCTATTAGACACTAAATACTCAAAGGAAGACACCAAATTACGCAGTCCCGTCGAGCACACCTCAGGGGAGAACCCGAAAATCCATATTTTTCTATCAGGATCACAAATGAGAGAATAAAGCTTACAATACTTTAGCCATTTCTTACATCACTTTTCATGCAACATTAGAGTATAATATTTATTGTTATAACAGCGGAATGTAATCATGTTATCAGAGTTATGAACAATTTAATTTACAGCGAAATATAATCATGTGATCAGAGTTACAGCGAAAATAAATATCTATTCCTGACATGATGAAGCATTTATATATAAACTATGACAACAGATTATAAAACTTCCATTTATAAAAATATTTAGTGAGAGTTATAAATAAAAACTATGATCGCAGCGTAAAGAAATCATCTCTGAGCTCACCAGGAGGAATCCACACACAAGGGTCAACTCTAGCATCCACCTATCACCTGCAACAGGGAAAAATAAAACCCAGAGTATTCAATTGTACCCAGCAAGACTTACCCAATAGGAGAAAAGAAAAGACTTCCAATGATATGCAAGGCTATCTGGCTTGTGGGTTTAGAGCATCTGCAGGAGCATTACTAAAAGTGCGTCCTTATATTCAATTTTATTAGCAGTCAACATTGATTCATTAACTAACCATTCTATGTAAGCACATGTGCTAATTTCAAGCATGTGGTAAGCAATCAGGATTATTTTATCATCTTTTATCTTACAGTTCTTACTATGGTGCTAGATTATAGACAAGCCGTACTGTATCGCCTGACAATTCACGAATCAATGTGCCCAACACATGCCCCGCTTGTACCTCAGGCACAAGCTGGACCAACCCGCCACTCTCCTGTCACGGGGTCCAGGTCCCCGTCCAAACTTTGACTCCAAGCCCCCGCTCCTGAATTCCGGACTCAATGCGGTGCTTAGACCTCCACCATCTCCACCTCCAATCAGTCGGTCCGGAAAGAGCCGGAACCCACGACAAGAGAGCAACAAGCCTTCCCTGTGCCCATACCAAAGTATGTGCTCGGGATAATAAGTCTATGACTTACCTAGAGTCCAATGCAACGATTGGTCCTTAACCAACACACACGAAATAAATGCAATCCGAGCCTCACTCGAATGCCCAACCAAATCTAGATCCAAAGTACAATTCCGCTCGGTCTCCAATTAACCTTCATATATATTCCAAGTGATAATAATATAGTAACAACAATAATATATTTTCTATTTCTCGCGAGTGACAGGCAATCACTCGACTTCTACCGGAGTCCTGTAACATAGTAATCTACACGATCCTGTCATACCAGTAAGACTCATAGGATAAAGATATATATATATATATATATATATATATGCAAGTGAGTTCCATTCAACTCCTTAAAACTTAATGCACAAGCATAAATTAAAGTGCAGAATAATAGAGGTTATGCACTGGGGCTTGCCTGGGTAACATATAACCAAAAGTTAGTATTCCATCTTGGTGACACGATCATCGAGACACCATCTTTTTCGATACTCTATGACTCCACGATCCATCATCGTCCCTATTATGATATGCAATGCGATGCAGAGATGATGCAACAGTTAATTAACAAGGCAACAACAACTCTTAAAACCAAGCACATACTACATACTAACAAGCTAGCTCTAATGACTAATGTACTAATCTACGTATCAACATCATCGAGAAAGATCTCATTTCCCAACAAGTGTTTTTAGTTATACAATTCCAAGATGTTTCCTTATCCCACTCTATTGATTTAATCTTTATTCGAAATAGGGCATCATTATCTATCTAGCAAACTAATTATTTTAGAGCTACAAAAATTACAGTGAGCAGCTAATAATATTAGGAATTTACTGTAAAATTTTCAGAGTCAACACTATCACCATTTTCACACAAAAATTTCCACAAGTTCACACTTTAATAATATTAAACATTTTAAAATAATTAGAGCAACCTCAGAAATATTTTAAAACTAGATGAACCAATTACGCTAATAGATAGATCATGATTTTAGGAGACTAACAAAATTAGTTTGGTATTTTTATGATTTTCTACTATTTACTATAAATTTTTAAGCATTCAGCCGATTACTAAAATTAACAAAACACATAAAAAGAAGAAAAAGATCCTTGGGCCCGAAGCGGCCTAGCTCGGCCTGGTCCAGTAGGCAAGGCAGCCTAGGTGGGGTGGGGCGCGAGCGGCCCAGGCGCGGCAGCGACAGGCCAGCCCAACACGCGGGCGCGTGCGGACATGGGCCGCGGTCGGTCACGAGCTAGGCCAGAAATGGCCCAACGTGGACGAGCCCAGGCACGATGACGGTTTTGCAAAAACATCCCCATGCTTTTATCTATTTAGTATGCTACTATTTCTACTATTCATTTGAGTCAATACTATTGTACCTAAGCCCTTACCTTTGTTTCTATTCTCGTTTTGCTCAGTTCCTGGAGAGCCTGAGCAGGGGATGGCGCACAGGGTGGCCGGCCGGCAGCCAGTCCTAGCCAGGGAAGGCACGGCGGTGGTGGAGGACTGGCCATAGGGTGCGTGAGACCAACCCGCATCCATGGGTGCCAACAGCACGGGATGAGGTGGCCCACCGCAGCGGGGCGACGTGCGGTGGCGGCGCGGCATGGCGATCGGACGGCTCTGCGGTGAGGGCACGCCGGCGGCGAGGTGTTGATGCGGGGACGGGCCAAGGCCCACGCGGACCCGAGGGAGCGCCTAGCCACGCTAGGGAGGGCCTGCTAAAGCCAGGCCATGGGCGCCCGCGGTTGCTGCTATGGCAGGGCCAGGGGAGGAGCATGGGAGAGCGGCGTTGAGGGCACGATGGCCGGTGAGGGTCGACGGAGAGACGAGCGAGGTCGGCGTGAACTCACGGCGATGGCGCGCGGCCAAGGACTTCGCAGCAGCAGAGCGCAGTGGGGGAGCCGTCACCAACGGGCCTCCGGTCGGGGTGGGTCGTGGAGGCGGAGCCCCACGGCGGGCATCAGCAGCAGGGGGGGTCCGGTGTGGATGACGGTAGAGGAGGCGCTAGGGAGGGCAGCGCCGTGGAGCAGTAGGTCCAGCGCGGGGCCGTGGGGCTCACGCGTGCTCGCGCGCGCTCGCGAGGGGGCCGGACAACGGGTGGGC
This sequence comes from Miscanthus lutarioriparius, assembly GCA_904845875.1. Taxonomy (NCBI): domain Eukaryota; kingdom Viridiplantae; phylum Streptophyta; class Magnoliopsida; order Poales; family Poaceae; genus Miscanthus; species Miscanthus lutarioriparius. The sequence goes on along the minus strand of CAJGYO010000001.1, from coordinate 144,142,540 downwards.
GTGAGGCGCGGCGTGGTGACATCGCTGGGTGGAAGGAGTGGGCACGACTGGGCAAGCTTGGAGCAGAGAGGTCAGGTCGGCAAGCTCAGAGCGATGGCAAGGCAAGGCCAAGGTCAAGGCCAAGGGCCAAAGTTGGTGGCGTGGCTCCCATGTCCGTGGGCGAGGAAGAGACCGGCGGTAGAGTGCACGCCGCGGGGAGGGAGAAGGAGCTCGCAGTGACCGAGTTGAGGGAGAAGCGCACTTCAGGTTGGCCATGGCGCAGTGCAGTCGTGGGGCGCCAAGCCGGTCATGGCGTGTCCGCAGCCGGCTGTAGTGCGGCTGCAGGACCCAGCGACGGCGCCTCTTGCAGGAGTGAGCGAGGGCAAGGACAGCAGCGACAGACAGACAACATGGCAAGGACGCGGCAGCAGCAGCTCGGTGAGTAGGTGGAATGAATGGCCGAGAGTGAGCGGGATGAGGTAGTTGAGGTGAGCGTCTGAGATCACTCGCTACAGGTGCTGGTTCACGAACAGAGCGCCAATGACACGGTTCAATGCGTTCTAGCGAAGTTCAGTCAATTTTTGCGTGAGCATCGTAACTCTCACGTAACCACGACCCACACCTCGTCCTAGTATACACCTAAATGCAACCGATCGTACGAAAACATAGATGTAGTGCTTAACCATTTTCGTTGGAAATCAAACGCCAAAATGGCATTGTCTACTATCGTTTCACACTTAAAAGACTTCAAGGTTCCAGTTAGAACTAACACTCCGAGCACTTTTAGTTGAATTTTTAAACGGTCAAAACTTTACCGAACTTTACCAACAACCATTTCACGATCTAGCACACACTTTATACCAAACAATAGAACCAAAACATCAGGGCATTATTTAACTATTTTGCATTTTAAAAATCGCCAAAAAGTGTACCTTTAACACAACTGCAAATTTTATTTAAGTACCAATTACAAGTTATATTTTATTTTTGTTTATAAAAATTGTTTTCATGCTCAATCCAACAGAACAAACCATTCGCCATTTACTTGCTAGAATCGTTATCGGACATTTTTAAATACTTTTACGCACTAAGTGAATTAACTCAGATATTTAGTTTAGTCCATCAAAGTGAACCACCCAAGACTCATTCGTCATTCCATGTGTGTTTTAAAACCCGAAAATTTATTGGTTGATCTCTCTTAGGTCTAACCTAGGTGCTAAGTGAGCTCGTAACAGCAGAGGTGTTACACAGACCTTCATGACACTCCGGTTAACCCTCGCCGCTTCACTTTGGAACACTCGCATGGAACACCCATTGATAGATTATTTGCACAAAAAAAGCCTTCCCTGGTCCAATATCCTCATCCACTAGAATCCTGCAAGAAAATAATTAACAAGATTGCAAAGTCTAATTCATAAATTCAATGGCTTTGTTTCACCCAAAAACAAAATTAGTTACTCAACTTGCATTGATTTTTTTGTCACTAGTGAAAGCTCTAGTTTGGTTTTGGTGAATTGATGAAACCCTAAGTGCTAACCTAGTTTATCAAGTGATCATGAGATAGGTAGCACACTCCAAGTGATGAAGCAAATGAAGATCATAGCATGATGATGATGATACCATGATGATGATCAAGTGCTTGGACTTGGAAAGAAGAAAGAGAAAAACAAAAAGCTCAAGGCAAAGGTATAAACCATAGGAGCTATTTTGTTTTGGTGATCAAGACACTTAGAGAGTGGGATCACATTTAGGATTGATAGCTGTACTATTTAGAGGGGTGAAACTCGTATCGGAGAGCGGTTATCAAAGTGCCACTAGATGCTCTAACTCATTGCATATGCATTTAGGATCTAGTGGAGTGCTAACACCTTTAAAAATGTTTGTGAAAATATGCTAACACTTGTGCACAAGGTGATACACTTGGTGGTGTTGGCACATTTACAAAGGAGGTGGTGTTTGCAGTGTTGAGATGGGTTTGGGTCCCTCTCTCAACACACTGCGCCGGATGCAAATTCTTGGTGGTTGGCACATTTGAGCAAGGGTGAAGAAGTTAGAGTTGAAATAGAGTTGGTTGAAATGATGCTGGCGTCGGTCTCTTCGACCGACGACTTGAGTCACTCAATGACCGACCGGACGAAAAAAAATCGCGTCCGGTCGTCTTTGTCGCCGACGACCACGATGGCTAAGGTTGAACACCGGACGCTGGTCTATGTCCGATCAAGGTGGACGGACGCGTCCGGTCGAAGAAATACGCCTCGGGGAGCTTCTTTCGAACGGCCGGACGGACCGGGCTTCAGCGTCCGGCCGGTTTGCCAGAGCGTCCGGTCAACCAGAGTCTGTTGAAATCGACGAACAGCGTTTGAAGTCGGTGACGCGTGGCGTCCATCGGGCGACCGGACGCCGAGGGCCGATGTCCGGTCAAGATGACCGGAAGCGTCCGGTCGAGCGCGTTTGCCCAAAGAAGAAGTATATAACGGCTCTATTTGATTGGGGCTCTATTTATAGCCCCATGGCCGGCTCAAGGGAAAACCCTTGCACATTTTCATTGACATAGCAACCTTGTGAGCTTAGCCAAAGCCCTCCCACTCATCTCCATCATTGATCCATCATCATTGTGAGATTGGGAGAGAATCCAAGTGCATTGCTTGAGTGATTGCATCTAGAGGCACTTGGTATTCGTGTTGCGCTACGGATTTCGCTTGTTTCTCTTGGTGGTTGCCACCACCTAGATGGTTGGAGCAGCGGTGAAGGATCGGCACGAGTTGGTGATTGTTCGTGGCCGCCTTTGGTGATTGTGAGGGGAGTTGTACCTTCCCCGGCGGAGTGCCGAAAGGTAACTCTAGTAAATTGCTCATGTCATTGAGTTACCTCACTTGTGGGTCGGTTCTTGCGGTGTCCTATCGTGTGGACGAGGTTTGTGAAACACCTCTTAGCCGCCGAACCACCAAGTGTTGGTCGACACAACGGGGACTAGCGTGTTGGCAAGCACGTGAACCTCGGGAGAAAAATCGGTTGTCTCTTGTCATTTGCATTCTCCCGGTGATTGGCTTAATCTTCATCTTGTGATTGGTTCATCCCCTACACGTCGGTATAATCACCCTACTCACTTATTTATATTCTTGCAAACCAGTTGATACAAGCTCTTTAGTGTAATTAGAATTGAGAGCTTGCTTCATTATTTACATTCATCTAGTTGAGCTCTTTAGAGTAGCAAGATTGAGAGCTCTTAGTGGGTAATTACATAGCAAGTTTGTGTGCCTAAGTAATCATTACAACTAGAATTGTTGGATAGGTGGCTAGCAACCCTTGTAGAGCTAGAGCAAGTTTGCATTACGCTATTTGTCATACTAATCAAATTGCTCTAGTTGATTTGTAGATTTTTAAATAGGCTATTCACCCCCCTCTAGCCATATTAGGACCTTTCAACTAGGTAATTGCCCGTGCATTGCAACGAGAACGCATAATACCTAACATATGTATGAGCATATGTTATACTGTTACCTAAAATAGATATTGCAATCGTGATGTTTAGAACATCAATATTGAAAGATAGATAGTTAAAATATGACTCCAAATTTTGATGTAAAACTAAAATATCAGCTTTATATTGTTCATAATGTAAGAACCTACTGTATCACTTCACGTCTACGATACACGAAAGATAAGCTTGCACTTCTTTAGGAATTAAAGTTTGTCTTGAATTTCCTTTGTATGTCAATAGTTTGATCACGAAGTCATTTTGTATTCTTTTGCCATCCCGTGCATAGTCAAATATCATGTTTCCATGAACCAGCTGACACCTTGATTAGGACAACCATTGAGACAAGCATGCCATCGTACAATCAGTTGATCTATGAGATGACTGAGAATCACTCTGATACACATACCTGAAACAGTGGCCACTTCTTCAAATGTCCTATTGAAAACTTGCTACCACTTTATGCTCCCCGAAATTGGCTACAACAGTTGGTATAGATCCCCTGTTTAGTTGACAGAAGAATCAGAAACACATCAACCGGAGGCAAGAAGAGACCTTTTAGGCGACAAGTTAGTGATGTGGAATAACCTTCTTTCACGTCTTATTCATGTTGTCTTAAGCCATGAGGAAGAAGAATTTTAGTGGAATTTAGATCATAAGGGTGAATTTTTAGTAAAATCACATTACCTTGGTCTCATCTACCAAAACGTCCATAACCTAAACAAGCGACTTTGGAAACTTAAAGCACCTTTGAAGATCAAAATCTTCCTGTGGTACTTGCGAAGAGGTGTCATCCTAACCAAAGATAATCTAGCCAAACTAAATTGGCAAGGTAGTAAACAATGTTGTTTCTATCACAAGAATGAAATGATACATCATCTGTTTTTAGATTGCCGGTTTGCACGCCTGATTTGGGCCAGCGTTTACGCAGCCTGGGGTCTCCCTAGACCTCTCAATGTGTCCAAAATGTTCAGTAGATGGCTAGATGGGCTTAGAAAAGACTTAAAACCTTTAGTTCTTTTGGGAGCGCCAGCTATGTGTTGGTCCTTGTGGCTCTGCAGAAATGCAGTTATATTTGAAAACAAATAACCTTCCTTTCTACAGGTCATTTACTCAACTACGCACTGGCTCCGTACATGGTCCATCCTTCAGAAGCCTACTTTCCAGGAGGTGGTTGTAGTGGCCTCTCAATTCTTGGCGCAAGTGGCCAAGAAGCTTTTAACCCTGACACATGAGTGGCGGTCTAGTCTACATATTGAAAGTCATTAGTGTGCTCCGGTTTTGTTTTTTCTTTTTGTTTCTTGCTTTGGGCAGTGTGCCTTTAAGGTAGAGGATGGGAGGATTTCAAGATGCTATCACCTTGATGTAACATTCTTAAAATTAATAAAGCTTCCCTTTTCGAAAAAAAAAATCCACTACCTTTTGTAGGAGCGTTTATCCAAAAATCGGCAGCCACCAGTAAAGCTGATGTTGATGTTTCTCACTTGGCTGGGACAGCCCAGCATGGCATATCTGTGGGAGCATGTTGTGCGTAGTGTGTGGCGCCATGGTGCTAGTACCGTGCAACAAAAACTACTGTACGTTAGCATGTCATATCTCACTAAAGTTAACGTGTCTGTCGTTATCATTTTGCTACTTGTCGTTATCATCTTGCTACTTCCGTCAAAAAAAATACAATTATAGGTTTAGTAGTCAAATAATTTAAATTTTAATTAAATTTATAAAAGTTAGTATAAAAATATTTATGATCACAAATAAATATACATAATAAAATATAGAGAATTTGGTGTTTCTACCCTTATTCCATAGCGCAACGGTGATTTTACCCCTCATTTTTTAACTTTGTGATTTTACCCTCCTTATATTCAAACGAAACTCTCGTCTACCCCTCCTTGTAACACTGTCTAAAATTGTTGGATTAACTGGTTAAAAAAAAGAAAAGGTACCTACACAAAAGACCATGGTATCCCTCACTTCCTGTCTCCTTTGTCACGGTCTCTCGAATAGTCCCCGAAGGGAGTCGCGACTCGTGGCTCGACGCCCGGCCTCGTGCTAGGGTTTCACTACCCGGCGGAGCGGCAAGCGGCGGCGTCGCTCCTCCTCCCTCTGGCACGCTTCCCCCTCGGCTCGTCTCCTCCCTCCGGCCCGCTTCCCCCGGCTCGTCTCGTCCTCCCCCGGCGGCACGACCACCGGCTGGGAGCGCCGCGTGGGCTCCGCCCAACCCACTACCCCCGGCTCGCGCCCTCGGTGGTGCGGCTGGGGGTCTCGCTCAGCCCCGCCCCGCAGGCTGGAGCCCGCAACAGCAACATCTTGACCGACATCTCCAGTCAGGCACCGTGGAAGAGCCGGCCACCATGGAAGAGCCTAGGTATATTCAGCAATTTCTAAGATGTATGCTTCAATGCAGTAGAAAAATAACCGTGATTAGTAGATGTGTGTGGCAGAACCGCCTAATCTAATGTCTCACAGGAGTACTCGTCTTCCATTAGACACTAAGCACTCGAGGGAGAACACTAAATTACTCGGTTTCGTCGGGCACACCCCAGGGGAGAACCCGAAGATCCACATTTTTGCCACCAGGAATCACAAATGAGAGAATAAAGCTTACATCATTCTTAACCATTTCTTACATCACTTTACATGTACATCAGAGTATAACATTTATTATTATAACAGCGGAATGTAATCATATGATCAGAGTTATGAACAATTTAATATAGTAGCGGAATATAAACATGTGATCAGAATTACAGCGGAAATAAATAGCTAATCATGATATGATAAAGTATTGACCTATAAACCATGACAACAGATTATGAAACTTTCCTTTATAAAACATTTAGTGAGAGTTGTAATTAAAAACTACGATCGCAACGTAAAGGAATCATCGCTGAGCCCACCAGGAGGTATCCACACACAAGAGTCAGCTCAAGCATCCACCTGTCACCTGCAACAGGGGGAATAAAACCCTGAGTGCTCAATTGTACTCAGCAAGACTTACCCGACAGGAGAAAAGAAAAGACTCCAAGGATATGCAAGGCTATCTGGCTTGTGGGTTATTGCATTTGTAGGAAGCATTACTAAACGTGCGTCCTTATATTCGATTTTTATTAATAGCCGCATTGGTTCATTACTAACCACCCTATGTAAGCACCTGTGCTACTTTCAAGCAGGTGGTAAGCAATCAGATTTCCTTTTTCCATCTTCCATCTTTCATCTTCAGTTCTTACTACGATGCTAAACCATAGACAAGCCATACCGGATCACCCGGCGATTCGCGAATCAATGCCCCCAGCTGGGTACCCCGAAAACACACGCCCTGCTTGTTCCTCGGGCACAAGCAGGACCAACCCATCACTCTCCTGTCCCGGGTGTCCAGGTCCCCGTCCAAACTAGGACTCCAAGCCCCCGCCCCTGAGTCCCGGACTCAGTGCGGTGCAAGGACCTCCTCCACCAAAATAAAACCCTGACAGTCGGTCCGGAAAGAGCTGGATCCGCGACAAGAGAGCAACAAGTCTTCCAAGCGCCCATACACAAGTATGTGCTCGGGATAATAAGTCTGTGACCTGCCTAGAGTCATATGCAACGATCGGTCCTTAATCGACACAGACAGGGAAAACAGTGTAACCAAGCCATGCCCCGCGTCCACGGCGACGCAACTTCTTACACCCACCAATACCCAAACCATATCCCTGCCCGGTCACCATTTTTGTTTCCACCATTTATATTTTCCATGTGATAATCATTCAGTAATATATTTCCTATCTCTCGCGAGTGACAGGCAATCACTCGACTTCCATCGGAGTCCTGTAGCATAGCAATCTATATGATCCTGTCATACTAGTAAGACTCATAGGATAAAGATATATATATGCAAGTGGGTTTCATTCAACTCCTTAACTCTTAATGCACAATTATAATTTAAACTGCAGAAAAGTAGGGGTTATGCACCGGGGCTTGCCTGGGTAAGATATATTAAAAAGTTAGTGTCTGTATCTTCAGATCATCCACCATCAACTGAATAACAAGCCCATTGCATCGTCTACTGGAGAGAATACCATTACACCATCTTCGGATTCCCAATCATCCGTCGATCGATCCGTTGATCCATCATCGTACCTATATGATATGCATGCGATGCAATACAAAGATGTAATTAATCAGCTGCAATCGTGACTCGTATAAATACGCTTTACGCCTCTCAAGTTAACGAGCCAGTTCTAACGACGTCCGTACTTAGGCTACATATACACGTTGTCGGATAAGACGCTATTTCCCGACAATTATTTTCGTTACATAAACCCAAGTCGTTTCTTTATCCCATTCTATCGATTTAATCATTATTCGCCATAGGACATCATTATCTATTTAGCAAACTAATTATTCCGGAGCTACAAAATTTATAGTGAATACCTAATATTGCTAGGAGCCTACTGTGCAAAATTTCAGATTCAACACTATTACCAAATTACAATACCAATTCCTACAAGTTTACCTTTTCATAATATTAATTATCTCTAATTCATTATATAGCTTTCTAAGAATATTATCCCACTATGCGAACAAATTATACTAGCAGGTAGAGCAGGATTTTAGGAACTCAACAAAACTGGTTTGGCATTTTTATGATTATTCTACACTTTATTTTCAATTTTTAAAGAGCACTTAATTTAACTAAACAAAACAACTCAACAGGAAACGACCTGGGCGGCCAAGCTCAGCCCGCAGGCGCGCGTGTGGCCCAACACGGCGCGGCGGCCCAGCACCCGCGCGCGGCCCGTTAGCCAGGCGTGGCCCAGCGGAGCGGGCGGCACGCGACCGGCCCAGCAGGCAGGCAGTGGCCCAGGCGGCAGCGGACCGAGGTCGGCAGGCCCAGCGCGGACGGAAGCGAGCGCGGCAGCGCGGCCCAGCGCGGACGCAAGCGCGGCAGCGGGCAGGCCGGAGCGCAGACCGCGGCACGAGCTGGCCCAGACGAACAGAGCAGGCCGCGGCGTATTCCAAATGTATTCGCTGATTAATTTTCCTACACGAAACGGCCACAAATTAGAGGTGACGTAGGGAGGTGACGTCAACAAGCTAGCTTACTCTTACGCGGGCATGGCGTCTCGAAACTGCAGCGTGGTGGAGCTCGAGCTGGGGGGGGCACCGGCAGGCGGTGAGGTGCACGGCGGGCGCGCATGCGCGGCCAACAGCGGGGTGCGGGAGGAGCAGAGAGGGCAACGCTGCGGCCCTTGCGCGCGCGCGCGAAGAAGGGGAAGGGACCGGCCATGGCGGTGCGCAAGCAGCAGAGCGCGGAGGTGGATCCGGGAGAGACCGTGAGATATGGTGAGCAAGGCGAGCAGCGGCCTGGCTTCCTCAAGAAGCCGGGGTAGGAGGCAGCAGACAAGCGCAAGGGCAACAGTGCGAGCCGAACACGGCAACATGCGCTACACTGGCAACGATACGCGCGTAGCTTCAGCATTGATAGCAGCACGGCGCGTAGCGGCAGAGCGAGGACAACGTGGCGGCGTCGGCTAGCGAGAGCACAGTGCCAGCGACGCAGAACAGAGAGATATGGACGAGATGACTCACTCGACGGGACGCGAAGGCAGCAAGCAAACAACAGCGACCGACCAGCTAGCGTCGTACTGAGCATATTATATTCAAAACTGATGAGAGATAACCAGGACAAGGAAAACACTAGCGAGAGTTCAAGAGGCTAGCTCTCAGCGCATGATTTCCAACCACTTCTGTGTCACTGGTCTTCCGTCATTCTAGACTAGGGGTACTGGAGGCTTCAATAGTGCATGCCTGCCTTGCTATGTGATATACGGCTAGTATCGTGTTCATGGTGACAAAGGCATGCATAGCTCATAATTAAGGAGATCATAAACCATAGTGACCACCTGTGGATCAAAGTCACAGTGGCAATAAAATTCAAGATGTTGGTAGCCGAGCTAAAAAAACCAGCGGTACTTTCGTTATTATTTTAGCTCTCAATTATTCATTTAACAAGCCGACCATTATATTTTTAAACACGGCTAAAACATTACAGTTTGTTACTCGATATTTTAAATACAACCAAAATCGTGATCCGAATTTTACTTAAGTACTATATATCCGTCATATCGTATTTTTGTTTATAAGCATTGTTTTTACGTTCAATTCAACAGAACAAGCCATTCACCATTTACTTGCTAGAACCGTTATCGGACACTACTAAATATTTCTACGCACTGCGTAATTTAACTTGAGCATTTATTTAAGTCCGCGAACTAAGACACACAAGATTCGTTTATCACGTCGAATCCGTTTTTAAATCAAAAATCCGAGAAACTCGTTACCAAAATTTAGATTAGGCCTAAATCACTGTGCTAAACGAGATCGTAACACTAGAGGTGTTACAACCAACCCCCCTTAAAAAGAATCTCGTCCCAAGATTCGAAGCAAGAACCAGCGGAGGAAAACACGATTACATTACGTAGATCAGGGGGATTACATGAAAGGTTACACGACTTCGAATACTAAACCACACGGAGATCTAGGGATACATGGTTAAGAGCAACCTGGTACAACCGAGACTTAATCCAGGAGTCGAGATAGACGAGGACAATGGAGAAACAACAAAAAGATGATTATCCAAAACATGGCATAGCACCAACAGATCCAGAAACAGTCGACCGAGAAGTAAAACATCGTGAACCCTAAGATTGACTACCAACAACGAACTTGAACTTCTTCGACGAACCAGATCCTTCCTTCTTCTCAGATCACATTATCACCTTAGTCTACCAAACCTAGCTTCACAACGATGACTGGATTTCGTAGCTCTGCTGTGAATGTGAGAGGAATGGGGATGAAGAAGAAGAGCAAGGACCAAGGGTATCTTATATAGACGAACGGAGTTGGGGCGCAACACACCGGAAGTGGATGCGGCGGGAATGGGATACACAGACGGTGCATGCTGTGGAGATAAGGTCAGAGACATGGTGCGCTTCCTGTGCGAGCGGCGGAGGGGGCAATAAAGGAGAAGAGAGTGGTCCGCTCGACGAGGCAGGCGTACGGGTGGTCGTGTCACCAAAAGAAGGAAAGGAGAGGGAAGGGGGGTCCGATACGAGGGATGAGGTGTGAGAGTCGAGAGCCGACTAGATGCTGGGAAAAGGAGAATGCACGGTGCGCAAAGACGGCGAGCACGGCACGATGCCGCGGCCACGCGAAAACGGGGAGCTGAGGGCCCGATACAGACAGCATTCGCAGGGCACACAGCGAAATGACCCAGCATGCATAGCACGGTCAACTAAGCACAGGGCTTGGGACAAGACGTCCGCTCAGACTTTTTAATTACTCCCGACTATTTACTGCTAACTTTCCTTACTCGACCGCATCTGGCTTTCAAGTAGGCTGAGGCCATGTCATACTTTCTTCCTCCAAAACCATCTCTTATTTATCTTGAGAGAACACTTCTGCAACAACCCGTTGTGGATTTTCCGTTTGAACACCTGAACATTTCCAAGGAGAAAAATTTAAAACAAAATGGTACGGCGGTGTAACTTGGTAAAGGTACTTGGTCAACAACCTCGATACCAGCGCGTGTCGAGCAGCGTCACATGTGGCAGCTGTTCCACAGGGAGCCCTCGGTTTCATCGTGGCACCATAAGCTTTTAACCAGGCAACATTTACTAACTTACACGCCATGAAGGCGGTGGGGTCATAAGACCACAAAGTAAGGGGATATCACAAGGGAAAATTCAAACAACAAAGGTTCCCTTCACAACAAGGGACAAGGAATTCAAATCCAACGGCGGATTTGGTTTAAAGAGATTCAAGTGTTCCGTTGGGACATCCACAATTAGTCGATACAGTGTCCTCTATTATCCATTCACGGCTGATTTGCTGGTATCTGAATGTCAACTTCTCTTGTAACTCACTTAACATCGCCCTTGAAAACTTGGAGCATGTCTAACAAGACTTAAAGTAAATGAACGCAATAAACACAGCGAAATAATTAAAATGCATATTCCAACGATCTTATACGGGTACAACGTACAGGCACTCAGGCTCCATTCACGACACAGCATTCGCCTACGGACAGACGATCTCAACAACTATGGACAACGAACAACAGGCAAGAGTACAATACCGGAGGACAGCGACAACACGCACTACTACTACGGGTACAACATCCCAAGGCAACTAATCTACATCCTCTCATGGCAATGGCTGAGTGAGAGGAACCAAGGGCTCTTCTTCTGACACTTCCAAGGGTGGAGGTGCTGGCGGTGCTGCAACACCAGTTCTTCTTCTTTCTGGCGGGTGGATAGGGATCCCTTCCAAGATAGGGGCATCCTGCCTTTCAGCAGCCAACGCCCTCTGCTCGGCCCTGGTGACAAGATAGGCCACCCATAGCTGATGGACATGCCGATCTTCAGCCTCCTTCAGGGCTTCCGACATGGCAGTCTCCTGACTCTCAGTAGCTGCAGCACTGGCATGCGCTTTGGTGAGCTGCACCTGGAGCATCCGATTGAAGATCTCAGATTCCTAGGCGCGCCGGAGGCACGCCCTCAGATCTAAGGCTTGACAGTCGTACCGCTCGTCTAGAGCGAGCAGGTACGTGGTCAAGTGTTCCACGGTGGGACTGTTCTCTTGCACATCCTGCCCTTACAGAGCCTCCATGCGAGCTCTCCATGCCTGCCGATTCTTGTCCAAAGGAGGAAAGAACCGCATGGGGGTACGGGCAATGGGCTCCTCATAGATCTGGCAAAGGTACCACAAGGCTTTGCGGGCCACAACCTGGTAGGTGTCGACGAAGCGAAGCCCGGTTGCGGTCACACTCCAGGCTTCAGTGACGTCGGGGAACTCTTTACTCTTCCCAATGTAGACGGTAACCTCACACCGCTCGGTGCCATGCTCCTCATACTCACGGCCCTCATACTCGGGGCGATCTTTGACTCCGAGCTTTTGCAGGGTGGCATGCAGGATTCTGGGAAAACCCTCAACGTTCAGGCAATAGGTACTAACCCAGGCTCCTGCCATCTTTGGCGGTGGTTGCAAGGAAGGCTGAGCAAAAAGCTGGCTCAAAGGAAAAGCTAAGCGAGCTAAAGTGCGCCGAGTGGTGGTACCAATGGCTAAGCTAGGCTCTACTTATAAAGGCGGAGCGTTCAGTGGTCCTGGCGTGGTTCACCAGGGTTCCCGTGTGAGATCACTACGATGAATCGACCAACTTCTGCTCATTCGAGGCGAGCGACATGCGATGCCATTACTGACTAGTACGACTGCAGGGCAAGGGTCCAACAAGAGCACAGAAAAGGGGTATAGAGAGACGTGGGTCACGACCAACGCAAACCACGGGCGAACGCGAAACACGAAGCCATAGTGCGGACCTAACTCTAGAATAGGAACGAGTCAGACGTGCACAATACGACACGCGTGACACCTAAGGATGGCGTATCTAGAAGCAATACGGATGCTACAATGCACAAACCTGATATGCATGAATGCACGTCCTATACGTCCTTTCACTGTTGCCAACATATAGGGCAACCGTTCTCAAATTTCTAGCACAGCATTCTCTCCCTGTAACTAGTCGATACTATCGAACTATGCTCGAGTCAGTGTACCTGCAGAAACTTGATTAATCCTATCTAGGTTAGGAGAGTGCCATCTATCCTGGATATATAACCATAGTAATAGGGCTACTTATATAACTTCGCATACAAACGTCCTAACTTTTTGCAACAATGGGTTGTCAAATTTTAGTTTAGAAAATGTTTTCGAAGCTTTATTTCCTCATTTATTGCTCTAATACCACCTGTGGCAGAACTGCCTAATCTAATGTCTCACAGGAGTGCTCGTCTTCCATTAGACACTAAGCACTCGAGGAAGAACACTAAATTACTCGGTTCCGTCGGGCACACCCCAGGGGAGAACCCGAAGATCCACATTTTTGCCACCAGGAATCACAAATGAGAGAATAAAGCTTACATCATTCTTAATCATTTCTTACATCACTTTACATGTACATCAGAGTATAACATTTATTATTGTAACAGCGGAATATAATCATATGATCAGAGTTATGAACAATTTAATATAGTAGCGGAATATAAACATGTGATCAGAATTACAGCGGAAATAAATAGCTAATCATGATATAATAAAGTATTGACCTATAAACCATGACAACAGATTATGAAACTTTCCTTTATAAAACATTTAGTGAGAGTTGTAATTAAAAACCACGATCGCAACATAAAGGAATCCTCGCTGAGCCCACCAGGAGGTATCCACACACAAGAGTCAGCTTAAGCATCCACCTGTCACCTGCAACAGGGGGAATAAAACCCTGAGTACTCAATTGTACTCAGCAAGACTTACCCGACAGGAGAAAAGAAAAGACTCCAAGGATATGCAAGGCTATCTGGCTTGTGGGTTATTGCATTTGTAGGAAGCATTACTAAACGTGCGTCCTTATATTCGATTTTTATTAATAGCCGCATTGGTTCATTACTAACCACCCTATGTAAGCACCTGTGCTACTTTCAAGTAGGTGGTAAGCAATCAAATTTCTTTTTTCCATCTTTCATCTTTCATCTTCAGTTCTTACTACGATGCTAAACCGTAGACAAGCCGTACCGGATCGCCCGGCGATTCACGAATCAATGCCCCCAGCTGGGTACCCCGAAAACACACGTCCCGCTTGTTCCCCGGGCACAAGCAGGACCAACCCATCACTCTCCTGTCCCGGGTGTCTAGGTCCCCGTCCAAACTAGGACTCCAAGCCCCCGCCCCTGAGTCCCGGACTCAGTGCGGTGCAAGGACCTCCTCCACCAAAAGAAAACCCTGACAGTCGGTCCGGAAAGAGCTGGATCCGCGACAAGAGAGCAACAAGTCTTCCAAGCGTCCATACACAAGTATGTGCTCGGGATAATAAGTCTGTGACTTGCCTAGAGTCATATGCAACGATCGGTCCTTAATCGACACAGACAGGGAAAGCAGTGTAACAAAGCCATGCCCCGCGTCCACGGCGACGCAACTTCTTACACCCACCAATACCCAAACCATATTCCTGCCCGGTCACCATTTTTGTTTCCACCATTTATATTTTCCATGTGATAATCATTCAGTAATATATTTCCTATCTCTCGCGAGTGACAGGCAATCACTCGACTTCCATCGGAGTCCTGTAGCATAGCAATCTATATGATCCTGTCATACTAGTAAGACTCATAGGATAAAGATATATATATGCAAGTGGGTTTCATTCAACTCCTTAACTCTTAATGCACAATTATAATTTAAACTGCGAAAAAGTAGGGGTTATGCACCGGGCTTGCACTGGTAAGATATATTAAAAAGTTAGTGTACAGATCTTGGATCATCCACCATCAAGCTGAATAACAAGCCCATTGCATCGCTCTCTTCGGAGAGAATACCATTACACCATCTTGGATTCCCAATCATCCGTCGATCGATCCGTTGATCCATCATCGCATTACCTATATGATATGCATGCGATGCAATACAAAGATGTAATTAATCACCGCAATCGTGACTCAGATAAATACGCTTTTACGCCTCTCAAGTTAACGAGCCGCTTCTAACGACGTCCGTATTTAGGCTACATATACACGTTGTCGGATAAGACGCTATTTCCGACAATTATTTTCGCGTTACATAAACCCAAGTCGTTTCTTTATCCCATTCTATCGATTTAATCATTATTCGCCATAGGACATCATTATCTATTTAGCAAACTAATTATTCCGGAGCTACAAAATTTATAGTGAATACCTAATATTGCTAGGAGCCTACTGTGCAAAATTTCAGATTCAACACTATTACCAAATTACAATACCAATTCCTACAAGTTTACCTTTTCATAATATTAATTATCTCTAATTAATTATATAGCTTTCTAAAATATTATCCCACTATGTGAACAAATTATACTAGCGGTAGAGCAGGATTTTAGGAACTCAACAAAACCTGGTTTGGCATTTTTACGATTCTTCTACACTTTATTTTCAATTTTGAAGAGCACTTAATTTAACTAAACAAAACAACTCAACAGAAAGGACACAGGCGTGGCTCAAGCACGCCGCTGCTGCGGGCCCAACACGGCGCTGGCAATGGCCCAAAGACCATGCATGCCCGTTAGCTGTGCGCAGCGCTGCCCAATGAGCGGGCGGCACGCGACCGCCCAAGAGCGACGATGGCCCAGCGGCAGCGGACCGAGGTCGGCAGGCCCAGCCAGCGACGAAAGCGAAGCAGCAGCGCTGCCCAATATGAGCATAGCGCAAAGGCAATGGGCAGGCGGAGCGCAGACCACGGCACGAGCTGGCCCAGACGAACAGAGCAGGCCGCGGCGTATTCCAAATGTATTCGCTGATTAATTTTCCTACACGAAACGGCCACAAATTAGAGGTGACGTAAGGAGGTGACGTCAACAAGCTAGCTTACTCTTGCGCGGGCATGGCGTCTCGGAACTGCAGCGTGGTGGAGCTCGCGCTGGGGGCGGCACCGGCAGGCGGTGAGGTGCACGCGACGCGCGCATGCGCCAACCAACAATGAAGTGCGGAGGAGCGAGAGAGGGCAACGCTGCTGCCCTTCTTGTGCCGCTGCTGCCAAAAGGGGAAGGGACCGGCCACGGCGGTGCGCAAGCAGCAGAGCGCGGAGGTGGATCCGGGAGAGACCGTGAGATATGGTGAGCAAGGGGAGCAGCGGCCTGGCTTCCTCAAGAAGCCGGGGTAGGAGGCAGCAGACAAGCGCAAGGGCAACAGTGCGAGCCGAACACGGCAACGTGCGCTACACTGGCAACGATACGCGCGTAGCTTCAGCATTGATAGCAGCACGACGCGTAGCGGCAGAGCGAGGACAACGTGGCGGCGTCGGCTAGCGAGAGCACGGTGCCAGCGACGCAGAACAGAGAGATATGGACGAGATGACTCACTCGACGGGACGCGAAGGCAGCAATCAAACAACAGCGACCGACCAGCTAGCGTCGTACTGAGCATATTATATTCAAAACTGATGAAAGATAACCAGGATCTTGTTTAGATACCCTCAAAATTCAAAGTTTTTTCACTCTCTCTCCATCACATAAATTTTTTGCCGTTTGTATGGAGCATTAAATGTAGGTAAAAAAAATAACTAATTGCACAGTTTAGTTGGAAATCACGAGATGAATCTTTTGAGCTTAGTTGGTTTACGATTAGACAATATTTACCAAATAAGACGAAAGTGGTACTATTCATCGGTTTGAAATTTTTTACGATCTAAACATGGTCCAGGACAAGGAAAACACTAGCGAGAGTTCAAGAGGCTAGCTCTCAGCGCACGATTTCCAACCACTTCTGTGTCACTGGTCTCCCGTCATTCTAGACTAGGGGTACTGGAGGCTTCAATAGTGCATGACTGCCTTGCTATGTGATATATGGCTAGTATCGTGTTCATGGTGACAAAGGCATGCATAGCTCATAATTAAGGAGATCATAAACCATAGTGACCACCTGTGGATTAAAGTCACAGTGGCAATAAAATTCAAGATGTTGGTAGGCGAGCTAAAAAAAAACCAGCGGTACTTTCGTTATTATTTTAGCTCTCAATTATTCATTTAACAAGCCGACCATTATATTTTTAAACACGGTTAAAACATTACAGTTTGTTACTCGATATTTTAAATACAACCAAAATCGTGCTTCGAATTTTACTTAAGTACTATATATCCGTCATATCGTATTTTTGTTTATAAGCATTGTTTTTACGTTCAATTCAACAGAACAAGCCATTCGCCATTTACTTGCTAGAACCGTTATCGGACACTACTAAATATTTCTACGCACTGCGTAATTTAATTTGAGCGTTTATTTAAGTCCGCGAACTAAGACACACAAGATTCGTTTATCGCGTCGAATCCGTTTTTAAATAAAAAATCCGAGAAACTCGTTACCAAAATTTAGCTTAGGCCTAAATCACTGTGCTAAACGAGATCATAACACTAGGGGTGTTACAATGTGTTAACTCGTTTCTTCCCTGCTATGATTTGTAGGCTAAATCACAGTAAATTGGAACTTGTTGTTAGAGTGCGCTCGTATTTCAGCTTGACTGACAGTGGTCCAAAAACATGGTGGCAAGGTAGAACTTTGCCGACCAAAGTTATTGACACAAATAGCTTTGGGCTGCTGCAGCTAGTTGATTTCATTGCTGAGCATTGCTTGTGGGGTTTTAAACAGTACATTACCTTGTGGCGTGATTTGGAGAATGATTCTATGAAAATTAAATCTAATAAAAATTTGTTAGAGTGGTTTCTAATTAATGTAGAGGACGGATTAGTATGTATCAATGCTCAGATAAATGATTTTGAGGGGCCACTGCAATTTTCTCCAATAAAGAGAAGGTTTCACCCTACTGTGAGGGCTAGTGTGCTCCTAATTGCATTGCTGTCCAATTTCATTTATTTAGCCCAATTATTCATATTTACTTGTACTAACAATTCTTCGAATGAACATTTAGTGCAAGTATAAGTGCTAGTGTAAGTGGAACTGTAACCGGAAGGGGAAGGGAAAGGGGAAGGGGAAGAGGGAGGGGTTCAGCATAGGACAACAATGAGACAATGTATGTGATTCATGGCTGTTGTTCGTTACTATTTTTCTAGCAAATTTCAGCATTGCCATCTATATTAACTTGCTTTTACTCTATTCTTGTTAAGTGCAAGTGGTACAGGAAGCAGAAGGGGAAGAGGGTCAGGAGAGGCCGACAATGAGACAAAGTAAGACATGACACCTTTGCTTCTCTTTACTACATATTTTAGTAACTTTACTAACATAATTATGCTCCTTTTTTTTATAAAAAGTGCAAGTGCTTCAGAAAGGGTAACATGAAGAAGCGGGACAGGAGCAACTTTTGGGAGGCTTGCTACTTTGTTGGGTTTCAATGCTTGATATGTAGCTCACTACTAGTTGCCTTAGAAACTCACTACTAGTTGCTACTTTTGTTTCACGTGTTATTTGGTGTTTCACATATTATTTGGACCTCTATATTGGTGTTTGACATGTTATTTGGACCTCTATGTTGACATCTAATATGGTACTGTGATGGCATGTTATATGAATCTGGTTTATTGCCGTTAATGCAATATGTGTGAAATTAATTTGTTGTGTGATATTAAATTCTGTTTATATGGATTGTCGGCAGAAATGCTGTCGAATTTTTCTAAAAAATCTGTATACAAAATGTCGACTTGGTGATCTAAAACAAGGATAAAAACATAAATAGCATAATAAAATAGGGGTAAAAACGCATGGGCAAAGTTGTCCTTTTGTCCAAAAGTTAACACCATTATAGGGGCTTAACAGAACAGGGGTAGAGTCTCCCTTCGTTTTGAAAAAGCAGGAGTAAAATCATAAAGTTTAAAAAAATAAGGGTAAAATCACCATTTCACTTAATATATATATATGAGTTACTGTGACTCTGATTAGTTATTTGCATTAGGCTGTATCTAGGATTACGCAGTGCAGTTTGTTCATGTTTGGTTTCTTTGCATAGACTCTTATACAGGCTTGCACAGTGCCAAAGCATACCCAATATTGTATTAGCTAATACACTAGATTTGGTTGTATTAGATAATGCAAGTGTGCACAAACCGATATGCATACAAAATAAAATATTCTCACCCCCATACTTCTAATAGAAATACGAAACCTCAACTAAAATATGGAGGTGACTACACAACTAAAAGTAAACAATCAAACACAATTTTATCAAATGTGTTTGTGAAAACTACCAAATACCAAGAAAATGCATACGTCTACTCTGGCTTAGGTTATGCTGCGTAAGGTTTAATATCGACTAAGACTAATACAAGCAACTGACCAGACCTGAATTTTCAAGTAACAATATTAGAAAATTAATAGTATAATTAAAATAACAACTAACAAGAGGCAATTCATATTTTTTTATATTAAAACAATGACAATATTATTTGTTGAACAACAACAAAACAATCAAGCATTTGACGTATAGGAGAAGTGAAAATATATTAACGGCGAGTCTATTGATACATATATTTATTACATGATATAATTAGTAGTATTGTCTTATAGAAATTAGATTAAATTTAAAATTTGTTAACTAAATACTGCGTTAGATTTATATCATTCATACGAAGGTGCTGTAGTAGATAACAATTGACAGCAACGCTCCTAGTAGCAGAAAGAAATGTAACGGCAACAACTACGCTCACGGATTTACGCCGTTTTGAGTTTTGTCATGTCCGTCTACTAATTCGCAGAGCATGATCGCTGGGGATTCTGAAACAACGGCGACGATGGCGGAATGGGCGATGTCACTACTCACTACTGCTAAGCCACCCCGATGTGCTGAAGAAAGCGCAGGCGGAAATTGACGCGTCCGTGGGGCACTCCCGCCTGCTCGGCGCCGACGACGTGCCGTGCCTCAGCTACCTCCAGTGCATCGTCAGTATAGATGGGCAACGGGCCGGGCCGGCCCGGCCCGACACAGCACGGGCCCATGCCAGGCATGGCCCGGCATGCCACCGGGCCGTGCCTCCCCGGGCTTCATGTCTGGCCGATGGCCCAAGCACGGCCTGTTGGGTCCTTTTTCCGTGCCAGGCCGCCCGAAAAACACGGCCTTTTTAGCACGCCGAACCGCCCGGGCACACTAAATGAGAACAGATAGGAGGGGAAGGCGAGGCCTAGAGGTGGCGGCGGCTGCCGGTGAGCTCGCCCCTGGGAGGACGCGGCGTAGTAGCTGGCGGAGGAGGGGAGGGCGTGCCGGCTCCGTGGAGGACGCGAAGTAGCTGGTGGTTCCGCCGTGGTCCGGCCGGATCCGTGGAGGATGCACTGGGCAATGGCTCTCCTTTAGCTTGGTGGATGGCGGCACGGTCGAAGCTCGAGGGTCGGGGCTAGGGTGGCGGTGCCGTGGCGCTCCGGATCTTCGACCCGCGCCTCCATGTCGCCGCTTCCACGACCCCGCCTCCATACTGCAAAGGAGCGGCTGGAGCCTCGCCGCTCGCTCGAGAGATGGGACACGCCGGCATCGAGCTAGAGAGAGATGGGGGAGACGACGGCGCTCTGTTCGACCTCGACGCGTCGTGGAAGCGAATCGAGAGAGAGAGGGGCGGGAGGAGAGGGAAAGCGCCATCGATGCCCCTCGCGGGCGCGCGGCTCGCGAGTCTGACTTCGCGAGTGGAGATTGCGGCGTGGAGGGGCGGCAGGGGGTAGGGTTAGTGTGCACAGAAAGGAGGCTGGTGGGCTGTTAGCAGGCCGAGGCCAGGATGGTCACCGGGCCTGCCACTAAAATACGGGTTGTGCCGTGCCAGCCCGCGTGCTTGGGCCAGGCCAGAAATGTGTGCTTCGTGTGGACCGTCATGCCACCGGCTGCGTACCCATATATAATCTCAGCAAGACCCTCCGGCTGTACCCGGTCGTGCCGAAGCTGGTCCAGCACGAGTCCACCGCGGACTGCACGGTCGGCGGCCACCACGTGCCGAGCGGACGATGCTGCTCGTCAACGTGTACGCCATCCAGGGACCCCGCGACCTGGGCGGACCCAGCCGCGTTCAGGCCGGAGCGGCTCGAGAACGGCCGTGCTGAAGGGCTGATCATGATGCCCTTCGGGATGGGAAGGCGAAAGTGCCCTGGAGAGTCCCTCGCTCGATCTGCGGACGCTGGGGCTGGTCCAACGTTGATCCAGTGCTTCGACTGGGACACGGTCGGCGGCGCCGAGGTCGATATGGCGGAAGGGGTCGGAATCACGCTCCCGAGGGCTGTTCCTCTGGAGGCCATCTGCAAGCCGCGCCATGCTATGCTTGAGGTCCTCAAGGGGCTGTGAGCTTTATGTGAATGGTAGTGTACGCTTGATTCCACGAGGAATCGTTGATACCGGGATAATGTGTGTAATAACTAATAAGTAAGTTTTCTTCGGTAAAGCATTAGCAATAGTTTGCTTCATTGCTTGACACTCACTTTCTTCCTGGAGTGTACGCGAGAACACGACGGCGGCAAGCAAAGCTGCGGTGCCACACAGTGTCGACCGTGAAACTTTCTTGTTTGCAGCTAGAGCACAGAAGACTCGATGATGAGGGGAAAAAACAGGAGAATTGGACAGAACATAAATGGATAAGAACGACAGAAGTGACTGGTGAGGAGATGTGTCTCGAGTCTTGACTGAAGTGTGTGTTTGGGTCTGGGATAAGAGGGACCAGATGAATCTATTCTCATTTTTGTAATGGAATGGTTCTATCTCTGTGTTTGGTTGGAGCATTGGGACGTCCTTGTTCTTTGTTTGTTTGGTTTGAGAGACGAGGATGAAACATGATTGTCACCATTGGTATTCTGTTAATTAGAAATTTGTTAGGTGGGGCCACTTGTCATCCTTTTTAGCTCACCTTCTTTTTCCATCCACCACCATCATCAGGCCGCCATCGCTACCTACCTGATCACAACCTCATACCGTCCAAGAACTAAACACCAGGACGAAGTGGGCTATCCCACCTTGTCCCTGTCCTACATCCAAATCAAACACATGCTAAGTTTAAGGAGTCGATGGGTCCACTCCTGCCAATCATTGTGACTATACATGTGTCTACATAGCTTCTTCCAATTTTTAAAATGTAATATTTTCAAAAAAAAAATCTATGTTAAACACAGAAAATTTATCTCCTCTAAAATTTATTTCTTTCCACTCTCAAGCTTATTTGTTCCTCCGCTTCCTTGATAATAAGAGTTATATCTGGTTTTACTAAAATTAATAGTCCGTGATGAATTAGATAGCACATGACCGTATAGAGTTTTTTACTTTAAAGCTTATTACAACAGAAAATACAAAAGATATGTTCCGTTGCAACGTACGAACATGTTTGCGAGTAGATATAGATAGTTAAATCTTCTGTTATTAAAAGTGGGATAAACATAGCCCCACAGAGATTTTATGATAATGCTCAACTTCTTCTGTGCGCAGAGTATATTATTAAAGGCGCTCACAACTTCTGAAGGACATCAAGCATGACTTGGCGCGGTTTGCACATGGCCTCAAGAGGAACAGCCTTCGGGAGGGTGAGCCCAGCCCCTTCGGCCATGTCAACTTTGGGGACGCCGCCGACGGTGTCCCAGTCGAAGCACTGGATCAACGTCCCCAGGACCAGCCCCAGAGTCCGCAACGCCAAGGCCTCTCCGGGACACTTGCGCCGCCCCATCCCGAACGGTATCAGGAGCCTCCCTTCGGCGCTGCCATCCTCGAATCGCTCAGGCCTGAAGACGGCCGGGTCCGTCCACGCCGCGGGATCCCTGTGGATGGCATACACGTTGACGAACAGCATCGTGCCGCTTGGCACGTGGTGGCCGCCGACCGTGGAGTCTTTGGTGGACTCGTGCGGGATCAGCGTCGGCACGAGCGGGTACAGCCGGAGGGTCTCGGTGAGGATGCACTGGAGGTAGTTGAGGCGGGGCATGTCGTCGGCGCCTAGCGGGCGGGAATTCCCCACGCACGCATCAATTTCCCCCTGTGCTTTCTTCAGGACCTCGGGGTGGTTCAGGAGCAGCGACATCGCCCATTCCGCCGTGGTCGCCGAGGTTTCCGTTCCCGCAGAGAACATGGACTGCAAAATCAAATAAAGATGCAGAGCGTACGTCTTGTAAGCGAGCGAGCAGAGAACATTGTTGTATAGATACTACTAGATTGTATCGATCTATAAGAGACAACTACAACTTACGAAGCATAGAGACATGATCATGTCATCATTGTGGCAGCGTTCGGCTGGTCTATAAGCCGCTTGTGCTGATTTGTACGTCTGATTTATTGGAATAGAAAAACACTATACCATAACTGATAAGCCTAAGCCGGCTTATTAGAGCAGCCGGTTCTGACTTCTGCAAAGTGAGCAGCACGGCCATCATGCTTCTGTTCTCGCTCTTAACGCCGTCGTCCAGCCTCCACCGCTCCGCGTCAATGAGCCGCCGAAAGAACGCGTCCCTACTGCTTACGGCGGCCGCGATCTTGTTCTTTCACGCCGAACACGTCGAACCTCTGTAGCATGGGCAGGAAATCCCACATATTGGCCGTGCCGAGAAGGGGAACCAAAACGTCCATCGACTCCTTGAACTCTTGGGCCTCCGGCGACATGCCCGTGTCCGCGTCATCCACGGCACGGGATGTCTTGGTCTCCGCGACGGTTTCCATAGGGGCCCCGAGGGCGAGCTCGAACAGCCTCTCCCTTAAGCCTGCTAATGGGTCGGGTAATGATTTGGTTTTTCGGGTTGGGTTGTGCTATGGAACTGTTTGGATGGGTGGCAAACTGGCAATAGATTTAGAGGTCAGACGGGTTGGGTTTGCTAGCAAATCGGGTTGGGATAGGTTGGAATGGTTAACGCGTGGGTTCAACGCTGGCGCTCAACGCCGCCGTGTGTTACCTCCTCAGTCGCAGCCGCCGAGCTCATCGCGGCCGCGCCGGCTCCAGCTCCGGGCACACGGCAGTGGGACAGCGACGCCAACATGTCCGACCTGGAAAAGCCTGTGGTGGAGGCGCCCCAGCACGCCACCGCTGCCTGCCCTGGTGGACTCCGCGGCCTGTACCAAACTAACGGGCGCCGCGGCGGAGTGCGCCATCTGCCTCGCCGAGTTCGTGGACGGGGACGCCGTGCGTCATGTTGGCCTGCAGCCATGTCTTCCACGCGCACTGCATCCAGCGCTGGCTCGTGGGTGGCCGCCACTCGTCCTGCCCGAAGTGCCGCCAACCGCTGTTGCCGCCGCCGCACAGCCTGATGATGCCGCTCGTCCTGTCCGACGTGCCGCGAGCTGGCCGCTGTTGCCGCCGCCGTGCAGCCTGATGAGGCCGCTCGTCCTGTCCGACGTGCCGCGCGCCGGCCGCTGTTGCCGCCGCAGCGCAGCCTGATGAGGCCGCGCGTCATCGTCGTCAAAGATTTGAGCTTGTTTTCCTCCTTGATTCTCTGGATTCATCGCAGCACAGCCTGATGAGGCCACTGGATTCATCGTCGTGAAAATTTTGTGCTCACCTGCAACTGCAAGGCAGGCATGCAGTTTTCCTCCATGATTCTCTGGCATGCAGTTTTGTGCTCTCTCTCAACTACCGACTGCAGGAAAAGATCTGAGCTTGTTTGTTGAGCACTTAAATATCCCGTGAATTTTTTTTATAAATTATTTTGTAGTATTCAAGTATGCTGCAAAACCCATGGCAACCCACTGTAGAAGCTTGGCAATCCAAGATAGAGTGGGTTGGGTTGGGTTGGGTCTAAGTTAATTTGGAATGGGGTGGGGTGAAGTTGAGAAATAATTAATTAGATTTGGAATGGGGTGGAAATGGGTTGGGATCTCACCCATTAGGCCTACTTTGGCAGCCCAAATTCCCGGCGGGATCCCGGCCTTTTCCCTGGGCTAATCTGCCCCGTGCCATTCTTACCCGGGCCAAATTTGTGCGCCCTTTGGCAGCCCACCAAGGCGCGGATCGCAGCCCACTTCCCAGCGTTTTCCTCGAGGAAGAAATCCACTACTCGTTAGGCCGGGAGGGTTTCCCCGTGCGACTTGCGAGCCACCGCAGCATCCAGCCGCCCGATCATGAGGCCATGAGGTTCCTCGACCTGTCGTCGACTCGTTCGCTTTATTCATTAGCTTGCGAGTCGCGAGGCCTCCGCCGCCACCCCAAAGATCTCGTGGTCGGCGCATACCCGTGGCGGCGACTAGCGGCGATCTCTCCCCTACGGCCGGCGACGCATCTCCCAAATAGCTTCGGCGGTGACGTTCCTCCCGAAATTCACGGCTCCACGCCGATCTCTAGAAATCACATTGGCGGCCTCTCACCCACACCGCCGCCTCCTCGCTCCCTCCACCGCCGCTATCGCCATCCGTCTCTGCAGGTCGGTCCTCCTCCACCTGCATCTCCTTCCCCAACCGTAGTTTCTCGATACGCTAGAGTTTGACCCAGATTTCCATTGTTTCTTGTAGATCTTGGAGGTACCGGTCCGTGAGCCAAGACATCGCTTCGCTCCCATTGTCCCGTCCGAAGAACAACGATGCCGCGGAGATCTGAGTTAGTTCTCCGCCTGCCATTGATTCGTTGCATTCTGCTTTGGTGGTGGTCGGTCATGGATTCATGGTGGTTTGATGTCTTCTTTGTAGGTTTCGTGTTGTAGCTTCATGTGCGGTGTAGGAGATGGTCAATTTGTTTGTAGATGTAGTATCTGTCTTGTTATGCAATCGTTGTTGGATCTGAAGCCTCTCAAGAGGCAAATTTGAAGAGTGTGAGATGATTTGACTTGAAGAGTGTGAGATGATTTGACTTGGTTATGAGCGGGCGAATGCTTTTTTAGCTTAGTCATGCTATTCTCTCGAATATTGTAGTCTTGGTTTGTTCAATTTGGTGTGCTAGCCTCGCTAGATGGTGACTAGAGGTAGATTTCAGATTTTACTTTTTGATCGGAGGTGACTAACTCGACAGAGTAATGACTTGGCTTAATACAATGCTCGCTTCAATAAGAGTACACACGTCAATCTCCACTCAATTGAGTGAATTTCACCGCCTTAATCATCGGGTTTCTTGATGATTTTGTTGACATGTATCGATTATCTTTACCTTTCAAACCGAGTTCAAGCTCGCCATATTATTATTGGGCCACGCCACTTGCTAGTCTCGCTAAACGCCGATCGGCTCTCCGTGCAAGATTAACCGTCTGATACATACAGATTAGTTCGAACTCATCACACGACGCGCCTCGCGAATCATCACGAACTCGGGCTACTCGACAGCCGAGGTCCTCATCCCCACCTCCGCATGTCGCGCCGCCCACGCCCCGCCAGAGCGCGGAGGAACACCAACGTTCCTCCCCACGCCTCGCCGCCAAAGAACCCGGTCTCGCAAATTCTCGGTCGTCTGTTCACGTGCTAACGCCGGATTTCATCTGTTGCTTCGGAAGCGGGTGGCGAGATTGAGCCGCCGCCACCCCCGCACCCGCTCAAAGCCGCCGTCCGCCGCCATGCGTGTTGGCGCTCCGCTGGAGCTGCCGTACGCCGCCCCCATGCGCGCCCGCCCGTCCACCTTCGCAGCGCCGTGACGCGGAGCTGCCAGTGCCAAGGGTGCGATGCCTCGGTGGTGATCGCACGCCACACGCGCAGCCATGGCGGCTACTAGCTGGGCGAGCGCGACTGACGGGCAGGGATGGGGCGGATACCCTACTGGTGCAAGCAGAGGCGAGCGGCATGTTGGAATTAGTGGGAGAAACCACCTAGGCATTGGGTACACCGTACACAAATGCAGAATCATCCCACGCTTGCAGCATGTTCTTGTCTTCAAGACGTCCATTGAACTTGGATTAGCCAGCTGAGTGCTTGGGTGGAAATTTAAAGGGACGTCCACCAACTTCTCGACGAAATGCTAAGGCGTCTGGTCCATGGACTGTGGCTATGGAAGAGACTGACATTCCATCAGCAAGGTTTGGTTTTATCCTGTTCGTTCAGTCTCTCGACAGCTCCGTCAGTCCTTGTTATGCTGCTCTGTTTCTTTGTTCTGCTATTAGAGTTCAATTATTTCTGCATTTTGTGACGAGATCCTGTTTGGGGTAAAGAAATCTGCTATCGTACAGTTGATCTCAGTGTAGAATAGTGTCATAGTGATCAGTCCCATACAGTTGTCCTCTGCTCGTTATTCAGGTAGTAGTAACTTATTTTATATTTTTATTTCTACTATATCTGACACATTGCTTTCTTGTTGTCTGCTATGGCATTCCAGTTTTTCTTTTTCTTTTTAAGTCTCCATTCAGTTTTTCATAATAGTGATTCAGTTTTTTTAACTTGTTGGCCATCAGGGTTGCTGTATGTAGCCTTAATAACAAGTGAATTACGAAAACAAAAATGCATATTTATTTACCCTCTGTTAGTTATTGAATAGATATTTAACTTAATCTAGAAAGACAAGTATACAACTTGCTACTGCAGTACTCATTTGGTTTGGTCCTCGCTGATTATTTTGGTTGATGTATTTGGATGAAGACAAGTAGCATTGAGCATGAAGCTAGTTGTGTATTTCATTTATCTTAGTCTGACCTGATAGATAGCCATAGACATCATGAGAACAATCTCCTTTTACCTATATGTATTTTGGCCATATACAAGTGCAGTTTCCAGAGCCAGACGTGTCATGAGAGATCACCATTTTCATTAATTTTGTGTTACTGCAGATGTCTTAGTGGAAGCAGTGCATGATTTGAAATAAGTCTGGTAACTTTGGATAGTACTTGGCTAGATGCCAGAAGACATTGGATGTAAGGATGGTCAATTTAGAGATGATTGTAGTATATGATTATGACTTCCCCATTTTCTATTGGATGTAAGGATGTAGAACAATCTGTATGAATGCTACTAGTAGTTGGTCAGATGTCAGATAATACTTTTGTGTTTATTAGATTTGGTTTAAGGTCCGAGATATGTCTGTATTTGTATGGTGAGAGACTTGTACCTGAGATTTTTCATGATTTTGTGGCTCTGACATTGATATGTAGTGACTATTTATATTATTCACCTCTTTTTATTTTTCTTGATTTTTGGTGATTTTCCTGATTTTTTAAGACATGGTTTATCAATTATTTGTACTGAAGTTGTCCAAAATAGCTGAAAAAGGAAAAAGCGCGGTTCTCTTCCCCGGAAAAAGTCTGCCAAACAACGGCAGGGCAGCTTCCCCGTACGTGGATGTCTTCCCAGAGGTGACGAGGGGAATGGACGATCCAAAAAAAATTCTCCCTCGGGGCTACAGTCCCTGGCTTTATTTCCCCGTACTGCCAAAGTTGCCCTTAGCAGGGCTACTCCCCCTAGTTCCACCCTCGCGGCGCCGGTGCCACCGGGAGCGGCCGCGGCAGCACGGTACAACCTCCGTGCCATGGCACGCACCTCTGCTTCGATGGCGGGGAGCATGGACCTCACGCGGTGAGTGGACAGGAGGTGCACCGTGATGACGCGGCGGATGTGGCGCTAGTACGGGCCGTAGGCGCGGGTGCCGATCGTGGTGCCCCCATAGGTCATGAGATCCAACGTGGGGAAGGTCGGGTGCTTCGCGAAGGTCACGTCGTGCTCTGTGAGGCACTCCCTAGCCCAGTCTGTAGACGACACGACCACGGCGTCGCGCGAGCCGAGCCGGAGGGAGAACACAGGCCCGTAGCGCGCGGCGAGGCGCATAAACGCATGGTGGAACGGCTTCTAGAGGAGGTGTAAGTGGCCAAGGACCGGGACAGCGACAGGCCCCGATGGCTGCTGTTGCATGCTCGTATTCTTGCTATGGCCGCGGTTGAGGCGGCGGTGGATTGCAAAGATGAAGAAGAACGAGAGGACGACAGCGTAGTCCGCCTCCATGGCCCTGTTCGTTTTGCTGAAAAGCCAGAAAAGTCATGACTAAAAGTACTATTCGTTGATTTATTTTGAGAGAAAAATACTGTTCGTTCGCTGAAATATTATGGCTCCTAAGAGAAGCGAACGGGCCCATGTTGCTAGTTGCTGGAAGTTGCTCACTTAGCCACTTGCTTAAGAAGATGCTAGAGGCCCGTCCTCCACGCTTGGATAAAGAAATGGATGGGCAGGTTGAATGTCCAAACATGGCCATTGAAGTTCGAACACTCTCTAGACGAAAGGACTGAGATGAAATGAATGACCGTTACACTCTAAGAAAGGCTAATAATACAGCCTATTGTTGACCGCACGAATCTTCGTTGTTTAGCTTTCAACCCATCCATATAGGGGTTGTTTGGGACGGTTTCGCTCCACGTTTTTCATCTCCACTCCATATTATTTAGCCAAACGGTTTCAGCTTCACACACTCTACTCAAGAAAAAGAGGTGGAATTGTGAGAGCTCATAAAGAAGTGCTCCACAAACTACAGTTTTTCATAGAGTTGCTCTATGATGAAATTTATAGAGCAAAGTTTATGGAGCAATCCAAACACCCCCATAATAGTAGTTAACTCGTCACTATTAGTACATAGCCTACTATCTTCTCTCGTAGAATTTTTTGGTTTATGTACAAGGTAGTTGTAAACTCACAGAGTTCATAAAGTTTGACCGTTGACGTAAATAAAATGTTTTAGAAACTGGACCGGAGGAAGCAGTTGTTTTCCTTCAGCAGCAATAGTAGCTTCGGCTAGCTGTGTTCTTCTTTGGATTATTGTTTTTGGTTTCTCGGGAGAACACTGCCTCAAGTCTAGATTCTGAGCACTTGAACTATTTCTTTATTGTTTTGCAACAATTTTTTTGAAAGCATAATATAGATGTATCGATACAGAAGAAGAAGTATCAATACAAGCCAAATACACGCATATATGATGCATACATCACAGTATAAAGACATCTCTAACGGTACGAGTGCTAATTAATATAGAGAAGGGAGAGACTGTATCAAGTAGCGTGAATATCAGAGAGGGTTGTTCGGCTGATGCTGTTTTATTACGAGAGAAAATACACTGTACCATAATTGGTAAGTCGGGCTGATAAATTTAAGCGAACCGTTCAAACTAGTCTCTTGTCTTTTGCACTATTTACTGAAATTACTGAATAAAAAAATTTGTTGTCGTTGTGTACAAGAAAGGCTTGATGGAGCCTCGTTAGCAATCGTTTGCCTTGGATTATTAATTGATTTTAGCAACTGTATGCGCAGGCTGTCTTTACTCTTTAATATGCTCACTCGAGTGCATTAGTTCTTCAAGAGCTGTTTTTGTTCTCTAGTGCCGTAGAACACCTTCCGTAATTATTCACCCTTTCTTTCATTGACTATTCATTCGTGATTCGTGAATAAATTTTATCCTATAGTAGTAAAAAACGTGACTGGAGAGAAAAGGATGGGCTGGATAAATAACCGGTGTCCGGTGCTAAATGTCATGTCCAACTTCTATAAGCCAATAATATAGATGGTCTCACGTGACATTTTCACATAACTTTATAATATGTGAAAGAGCTTAGCTCTTAATTAAGATTTAGTTTTTCTCTATCTTCTATTAAAATATAAGAAAAAAGTTTAGAAATAACTTAAAAATTAATTATTGGAGCTGTCCTAATAAATGTTTAGTCGTGTAAAGTCCAAGGTTGCAAGCCGTGGACTGAGCATTTTGAACGCTCTATACCCTGTTCGCTTGATCGTTTCTGTAGCTTATAAGCTGTCTGATGCTGTTTGTTGTAAGAGAAAAATACTATATCATGACTGATAAATATGGTTGATACGATCAAACGAACAGGGTGCTAGACGACTAGATG
This sequence comes from Miscanthus lutarioriparius, assembly GCA_904845875.1. Lineage (NCBI taxonomy): Eukaryota > Viridiplantae > Streptophyta > Magnoliopsida > Poales > Poaceae > Miscanthus > Miscanthus lutarioriparius. Next base: position 144,111,850 of record CAJGYO010000001.1, on the reverse strand, counting down.
CACGTCTCTAGCTAGCTAGTGGCCTCGCCGTCCACATCGGATTAATCACAATCCATGGAAGAGAGAAGGCTTGAAAAGCGATAGCCTGGAGAAGGTGTCGTCTGATTTTTCTCACAGTTGATGATGTAGCTTATTGACGATATAGAGCCCAAGAGGAGTGAAGTCGCCTATACGGACAGCACTTGTCTTGTTCTGTTCGACCAAAGCCCATTTATGCGCCTCTCATCCCATCCATTTTTTAGTTGAACTATTTTATAGTCTGATTTTCTTTCTTAAACTTTAATCTAAAGTTATATATCTTGACCTCTCTACTCTTAAAAAACATTGGAAACGCACAACCGCTGCAGTTTGAGGTGATTTTCAAGGAGAATCATCTTTTTTTTAAGTATAAAATCCAGTAAATATCTTGGCCCTATTCGTTTCGCTGAAATTTAGTTTATGTTGATTTGTTGTGAGAGTAAAACACTGTTCATTCGCTGAAAAGTACCGCTGAAATAGTTCATCGTGTCTGCTTACAGCGGCTACAACAGTTTTACATATAGCTACTAGTACTAGGTCATAAGCCGCAGACGCAGCCTCCAAAACTAACACCCCCTAAGACTTTAGAACTTTAAAAACTATCTCTAAGCTCATAAAAATTATGAGAAAATACTAGAGATAGACTAGGACATGAAAACCCATATAAAATATTTAGATCTTTTGTAAAAACCTCTCCAGAAGTTTTTTAGATTAGATTTAGTTCCAGGAAAATAGGAAAATATCTACAAAATGTGGAAATTTTTCAAAATGTTCTAATTGATATCCATATGTGTTTAAAAATTTCCACAATAAAAATATGAGATACAACTAGCAAGAATGCAACATCAATAACATTGAATGTATTATTATGCTATGCATTTATCTTGATTGCATCTTGTGTTTTATTGTGGAAAGTTTTAGAAACATGTTTAGACATTGGTTAGAATGTTTTGGAAACTTTCCATAAATTTTTGAGTTTTTTCCATTCCTAGGGCTAAAACTAAAATTTGGAAGCTTGTAGAAGATACTTTTCACGTGCTAAATATTTTATTTGGGTTTGTCGTGTTCGTATATCTCTAGCATTTTCTCAAAAAAAATTAAAAGCGTAGAGATATGTTTATGGTTCAAAAACATTAACATGTAATTGCCATACTTTTAAAACTTGAGAAGGATGAAATCGTCTTGAAAACCACTTCTATCGGGGAAGAAAGGTAATTTAAATGGTTTTTAAAGTTGAAGGGGCACGATGTCAGTTTTAGAGTTTGAGGAGAAAAATTCGACCTAGGTTATATTTTAATCGAAGAGGTAAAGGGCCTGCTTGGTTGAGTTTGAAAATTTGTCATGCCAAAGATTTGATACGTCAGAAGTTAGACAAAAAAATTGCCACAGATTTACCAAGCCAAATATGAGAGTTTGACAAGTTTTGGTAGCAAACCAAATACTTGCCTGGCTTGCCAAATCTTTAGTATGATAAATTTTATAAATCAACCAATTAGACCCAGAGAAACAGTTTGCTTTCAGTTTTCCCCGACATTGCACTCAGGTCCAGTTTAGTTCCAGAAAATTTTGTCAAATTTTTCAGATTTCCCATCACATCGAATCTTTGGACGCATGCATGAAGCATTAAATATAAATAAAAAAATAAAACTAATTACACAGTTTAGACGAAATTCACGAGACGAATCTTTTAAGCCTAATTAGACTATGATTGGACACTAATTGTCAAATAACAACGAAAAGTGCTATAGTATATTTTGCAAAAATTTTCGCCATCTAAACAAGCCCCTCACTTGGTGGGACATTGAAAATGGACGGAAGCATCTATTCCCGAAGTGGAGTCATCCGCAGTCCGCCCCTGTGATTCACTTGTCGAGATCTACGGCCACCTTCCCGCGTCAGAAGGTGAAGCCAGCGTCTGCATGCCACCTGCCGGCTACAGCGACGCGTCGAGAGCTCGAGGCTATGCAACGCCGCAGTGGTGCCCTGAGCCACACACGAGCAGCGAGAGGGACGAGATCTGGAGGACATGCCATATTTTCGATCTCGTGTCCTAGAAGACACTGGCTCACAGTTCAGGCAGATACTTTTGCTTTTTTAGAACAATTCGAACAGGGCCACTAATTAAATCTCTATAGCTAAATATAGATGTCCAGACTAAAAACGTAGCTTCAATTGGCCCTCTACTAGAGCTCCCAATTTAGGGTGGACACGCAAATCCACCTTTGAGACCCCATTTCTATAGGAGAATGGGGGCTCACCCCCGGCCCCCATGCAGCCGTTTCCTCCCCGCGTCATACGGAACCTCCAATGCTCATGGCGCGCGCCCCTTCTCTCACTCTGACGGCCCTCCCCCTCTCTCGAAGGTCCCATCTCTTCCTGTGGCAGCCCCTTCTCTCCCTTCAGTCGTCCGTCTCTGCTGCGCCGCCCTGCTATCCATGTCTGGCGCACGATGGGATCTGCCTCGGCAGCATCCCTACCTCCAGCGCACAGCAGCTCCCATACCTCCGGCATGTACCTCCGTGGCGCACAGTGTGCGCAGCTCCTCCTCACCCGCCGGGCCGCTGACAATAAGTCCATGGAGGTTGGGGCTGCATAGATCAGGAATACGCCGTCGTGGATCTCACACAGCGCACGCAGCTCCTCACCCGCCACCGATGGGAGCGGGCCCCGGTGAAAGGTCCTAATATTGCTGGAGGTGGTGAATAGCCTATTTAAAAAATCTACAAGATTACTAGAGCAATTTGATTAGTATGACAAATAGCGAAATACAAACTTGCTCTAGCTCTACAAGGGTTGCAAGTCACCTATCCAATAATTCTAGTTACTATAATCACTAAACACACAAATGGCTAAGTCACTACTCACTAAAAGCTCTCACACTTACTACACTAAAGAGCTCCCCTAGATGATCTTAAGCTACAAAGCAACCCCTCAATTCTAGCGACACTAAAGAGTTTGCTACAACTAGTTTGTGGGAATATAAACGAGTGAGTAGGATGATTATACCACCACGTAGAGGAGTGAACCAATCACAAGATGAGTATCAATTCAATCACCGGGAGATTACTAAAGGGCAAGAGACAACCAATTTTTCTTCCGAGATTCACGTGTTTGTCGGCACGCTAGTCCCCGTTGTGTCCACCAACACTTGGTTCGGCGGTTAAGAGGTGTTGCACGAACCTCATCCATACAATTGGACACCGCAAGAACCTACCCACAAGTAAGGTAACTCAATGACACGAGCAATCCACTAGAGTTATCTTTCGGCCCTCCGCCGGGAAGGTACAAGATCCTTCACAATCACCAGAGCTGGCTATGAACAATCACCAACATAGGTCAAAGCTCCTCCGCTGTTCAAGCCGTCTAAGTGGCGGCAACCACCAAGAGTAACAAGAACTCCGCAGCCACAACGATCTCCAAGTGCCACTAGATGCAATGACTTAAGCAAATGCACTAGAAATCACTCCCAATCTTACTATAATGATGAATCAATGATGAAGATGAGTGGCAGGTGTTTACTTAGGCTCACAAGAATATCAAGTATGTCAAAGTGCCAAGAGGAGGAGCCCAAGACCAGCCATGGTCTATTTAAAGACCCCAAACAAAATAGAGCCGTTAGGCACAAGAGGGGGCTCCCTACGCAACGACCGGACTCGCTGGTCGGGATGACCGGACGTGTCAGGTGCATTATTGCAATAGCCTACGATGCAAGTTGCAGTAGTGTCCCATCGAAGTTGCAGTAGCATCCGGTCGCAGACTTATTTGAATTCAACCGTTGGCGCCCAATGGTCCTCTCGTCGCAGTAGCGTCCGGTCATTGTTGCATCAGCGTCCGGTGCGATCTAGAGAGGTATTTTGGCGACCGGACACGTCCGGTTTCTACTGACCGGACTCACCCAGCGTCAGGTCATCCAACCGTGTGTGTTTCCTGTCTATGAACAGTTGCACAGGCACGTCCGATCACATGTTGCACTAGCGTCTGGTCAATGTTTCAATAGCATTAGACGCATGTTGCACTAACGTCCGATCCAAGTTGCAGTGTCCGATCACGCCTGAAATCCTCCTTTTCAACTCAAACTTCACCACCCTTGCTTCCATGTGCTAACCACCAAGTGTATCACCAATGTGCATGTATGTTAGCATTTTCACAAAGCATTTTCAAGGGTTAATTGTTAGCACACTAGGTTCCTAATGCATATGTAAGAATCATGTCACCTAGTGGCACTCGATAACCGCTTAGCCAAATATTTCTTATCTTTATAGTACGGCTATCGATCCTAAATACACTCACACCCTCTATGGTGTCTTGAGTGTCAAAACAAAAACCTATTTGATACCTCTGCCTTGATCATCTTGGTTTTTGTTTTTCTCTTTCTTCTTTTCCAAGTTGAGCTTGATCATCTTCAACACATGTCCATCTCCATCTCCATCTCCATGGACTTCATCACCATGCTCCATCACTTGGTATGTACCAACCATGCTCACATGACACTCATGACAAAGGTTAGTACTTAGGTTTCATCAATTAGCCAAAACCAAACTAGGATTTTTAATCTTCCCCTTTTTGGTAATTGATGACAACATTTTCACAAAGATATACAATAAAATCTTTTCGGATTCATGTTGCTTGCCCAAATATTTTACCATGTGTAAAGGATATGGATAAGTTTCATAAATCCAAATTGGTAGCATTAGCTCCCCCTACATATGTGCTAAGAGTTTGGATTTTACAGCTTGCACATATGTATAGTTTGGAAGTGTGGAGAAGTAATGACTACCAAATGATGCTAAGGTGTAAACAATTGACCTTTGAAGCGTGATACCAATTGGAGTTGCCATTTGAACACCATCCTTAGCACCAAAATTTGCTAGATATCACTTGAAAAACAAAGACAAACTAGATACCTCGTTAGATCAACATTAGAAGCAAGGTTCTAGTACCAAGTTCAAAGAATATCTAGCTATCCTATACATGCTAGTTTTTTATTTCATCAATCATTATCTATAATCTAGCATACACCACACGCATGCATGGATAGGGAATTTTAAGAACTTGTGCCATGCAAACAAACATATGTAATGCACATACAAATGCAACATACAAGTTTATAAGCTTGCTCCCCCTACTTGTGTGCTTCAAATTTTAATTGATCCTCTTTCTTTCACCTATCTTAGGTTTCTTATCTTTGGGAATTACTTCTCCCCATTTGTTATCAATGACCACAAAAGGTGAGCTTAAACTTTATATAGGTTGTGTGAAACCATGATAAGGGAGGATCATTTTCCCAAAGTGATTCAATCTAGATCACTTGCAAAAGAAATTTAACTCGATTTGATCCAAGGGCAAGCTTCTTCACACCTCTAAAGAAGGGTTATCATGCACCATGTTGAGTTAAACACTTATAGCTTATTTTCTAGATTAAACACTAGGTTTACAAGCCCACAAATATGTTATATGCTACCACTAGATCATTTCAAGCATACAAGTAATAGTGATACCATACAAGTATCAAATTCATTTGATTTTCATGAATGAGCCTAAGACAGTGAGGAATGACTAGATGCACTAAACAAGTCCTTAGCAATAGATGAATGACATGTCAATTAACTTTGCCTTGTTTTGCTCGAAGGAAAGGCATGTCATATATAGGGGTGCATCAACACATGGTTGAGAAGTCAAGTATGTTCAATTCATTCCTTAACTTGCAAAACCTTTTCTCATCAAGTGGCTTGGTGAAAATATCGGCAAGTTGATCATCGGTGCCCACACTTTCAATGCAAATGTCCCCCTTTTGTTGGTGATCTCTTATGAAATGATAGCGGACATCTATGTGCTTTGTTCTTGAATGTTGAACCGGGTTGTTGGTGAGCTTCACCGCACTCTCATTGCCACATAGCAATGGCACTTGTTTGAATTTGATTCCAAAGTCAATCAAAGTAGCCTTCATCCAAAGTAATTGAGCACAACAACTACTGGCTGAAATATACTCCGCTTTGGCGGTTGAAAGTGCTACACTATTTTACTTCTTTGATGACCAATACACAAGTGATATTCCTAATAGTTGGCATGTGTCTGATGTGCTCTTTCTCTCAACTTTGCATCCCACATAATCGGAGTCCGAATATCCTATCAACTCAAATCTTGCCCCTTTGGGATGCTACAATCCAACATTTTATACATGCTTTAAGTACCTCAATATTCTCTTTGTTGCCTTCAAGTGACTCTCTCTTGGTGAGGCTTGAAATCTAGTACACATACATACACTAAACATCACATTCGGCCTTGATGTGGTCACATAGAGTAGGGTTCCAATCATAGACTGATACATCTTTTGATCTACCATGTTCCCACTAGCATCACTATCCAAGCTTCCATTTGTCCCCATTGGTGTACTAATTGCTTTAGCATCATCCATGCCAAACTTCTTGAGCATGTCTTTGATGTACTTGCCTTGACTCACAAATGTGCCACTCTTTAATTGCTTGATTTGTAGACCAAGAAAGTAACTAAGCTCTCCAATCATAGACATCTCAAATTCACTTGCCATCATCTTTCTAAACTACTCACAAAAATCTTGATTGGTTGATCCAAAAATAATGTTATCAACATAGATTTGTAATACAAACAAGTCATGTCCTAGCTTCTTGGTGAAGAGAGTGGTGTCAACCTTATCCATCTTGAACCCTTTAGAGAACAAGAAATCTCTCAATCTCTCATACCATGATCTAGATATTTGCTTTAAACATTAAAATGCCTTTCTTAGCTTATAAACAAGGTTAGGCTTCTTCTCATCTTCAAAACTGAAAGGTTGCTCAACATACACAAGATCATTGATGTACCCATTGAGAAATGCACTCTTTACATCCATTTGGTATAACTTGATGTTGTAGGAACAAGCATAGGCTAACAAGATCCTAATTGCTTCCAATCTTGCAATCGGGGCATGTCTCTCCAAAGTCAAAATCTTTAACTTGAGTGTAACTTTGAGCCACTAATCTTGCTTTGTTCCTTACAACTATCCCATCTTGATCTTGCTTATTGCGAAAGACCCATTTGGTTTCTATCACATTATGATCCTTAGGCCTCTCAACTAACTACCATACTTGATTTCTTGTGAAGTTATTTAGCTCTTCATGCAAAGAATTTACCCAATCAACATCTAATAAAGCTTCATCTATCTTCATAGGTTCAATAGAAGACACAAATGAGAAGTGTTCACAAAATGATGCCAATCTTGATCTTGTTTGTACACCTCTTGAGATATCACCAATGATATAATTCAATGAATAATCTCTTACAACATTGGTTGGTTGGAGCACTCGCACTTGATTGCTTGCATTTGATTGATCACTTGGTTGAGATGATGAACTAGCTTGACTTGTATCAACTTGCACATTTGAGTTAGAGAGCACTTGATCTTTGTCATCTTCAACTTCAATCACCTCTCTAGGTCTTATGTCACCAGTGTCCATGTTCTTTATTGCATTGACCAATTGAGTGCCTCTCATATCGTCTAGATTCTCATCTTTCTCTTGGGAACCATTGGTTTTATTAAATTCAACATCATAAACCACCTCGAGAGTACCATTAGCTAAATTCCAAACTCTATAAGCCTTGCTAGTAGTGGAGTAACCAAGCAAGAAACCCTCATCACATTTTTTCTCAAACTTGCTCAATCTTCTGCCTTTCTTCAATATGTAGCATTTGCAACAAAAACCCCCGAAAATATGCAATGTTGGGCTTTCTTCCATTCAAGAGCTCATATGGTGTCTTCTCCATCATGGGGTGACAATAGAGTCGGTTGCTATAGTAGCAAGCCATGTTGATTGCTTCGGCCCAAAATGAATGACTCACATTATACTCACTCAACATTGATCTTGTCATGTCAATCAATGTTCTATTCTTCCTTTCAACTAGGTCATTTGATTGTGAAGTGTACTTGGCCAAGAATTGATACCTAATCCCAAATTTATTACACAAATCATCAACTCTTGTATTTTTAAATTCACTTCCATTGTCACTTCTTACTTTCTTGATAGTTGTTTCAAACTCATTGTGATTCTCTTGATGAATGTCTTGAAGGTTGCAAACACATCACTCTTGTTGACAAGAAAGAACACCCATGTGTATCTAGTGAAATCATCCACCATCACAAATCCATATTTGTTTCCATCAATGCTAGTATATGTGGTTGGTCCAAATAAATCCATGTGCAATAACTCAAATGCATTAGATGTACTCATCATGCTCTTCTTAGGATGTGTGTTGCCAACTTGGTTTCTGGCTTGACATGCACTACAAAACTTATCATTCTCAAATGTGACATCTTTCAAGGCTCTAACTAGATCATGCTTTATCAACTTGTTTAGTTATTTCATTCCATCATGACCAAGCCTTCTATGCCATAACCAACCCATGCCAGATTCAGTGTGCAAACATGTTGACAATTGAGCTTTACTAGCATTGAAATCAACCAAGTATAGATTTTCATATCTAAATTCCTTGAATATCAAGTTAGAGCCATCTACACTTATGATCTCTACATCATCAACTCCAAAAATGCACTTGAAACTAAGATCACAAAGTTGAGCTACCGACAATAGGTTGAAGTTCAAGCTCTCTACTAGTAGCACATTAGAAATGCTCAAGTCATTGGATATTGCGATCTTACCAAGCACTTTGACCTTGTCTTTACCATTATCACCAAATGTTATGCTATCAATCCTATTGTCATCATTTGAGTTGATTGAATTGAACATTCTTGAATCACCGGTCATGTGTTGTGTGCACCCACTATCAAGCACCCAATGCCTTACTCTGGCTTTATAATTGACCTACAAAAGAAGATCAATTCTTTTTAGGTACTCAAACTTGTTTGGGTCCTTAAAGGTTAGTCACTAAGGTATTTAGTACCCAAATGGCTTTCTTCTTTGAGCCCACAATAGGTATACCAATGAAGTTAGCCTTCACACCATTCACACCCATGGTATGCATGTAACAAGAATCAAAACAAATTAAGGATACATTAGCATTGATCTTGTTCTTGTTCTTTATGCAAGATTGCTCTAAGTGCCCTACTTGCTTGCATCTATTGCAAAACCGACCATTGCTCTTCACAAAACTAGCTTTGGGAGTAGCAAAGGTCGTCTTGCCTTTTTTGGGGTATAGCCCAATCCCTCTTTGTTAAAAGAGAACCTTTGGCTACCCAAGCACTTTAGCAAGTGGGCCTCACCGACATAGGCCTTGCCTAGGGCGTGAGTGAGCTCATCCACCTCTCTCTTGAGAGTCTCATTTTCAACCATTAGTGAGGCATCACAAGTTAAACCATCAGTAGTAGTAGAGGTAGGAGTGGTAGCTGTAACACCTCTGGTGTTACGAGCTCGCTTAGCACAGAGATTACGGCCTGAGAAATAGATCTATCAACATAGTGAGTTAGTTACGTAAATGCCTATATGTGTTGATGAAAAATCCGAGCACAAAGAGTAGAATAAGTAGTTCTAAACATTAGCACGGAAGCAATTTTTATAAACAAAAAAAATACAATACGACTGGTATATAGTACTTAACTAAAATTCAGAGCATGATTTTTGTTGCATTTAAAATGTCGAGTAACAAACTTTAGTGCTTTAGCCGTGTTTGAAAAAATATATATAAGTGGCTTGGAAAATGAATTTTTGAGATCTAAAATGATATATATTGTGGGTAGAAAATTTATGTCACCAGCAAGGTAAGAACGTCGTGAGTGTGTTAGTATGTTTGTTTCGAGTATTGTTGTGATGTTGTTAGTTTCAAAATTAGTTTGAAAAGGAACAAAAATGAAAACCCCATTTGTAGTTTGTGTCGATAAATAATAGTCAACTTGAAAACTGATTTTTATAAAACAACAATAATATAGAACGTGTGTTTGGGGTTTTAATAAGAATTGAAGTACAAGTCGAGTAGATGAATGTGCAACTGGGTTTTGGAAAACAAATGCTGTTGCGCGTTCGTAGCCACTCGTTTCACCTACCCTGCCGCTGCCGGTAGAGCCACGCGATGCCCATGTGTTCGGCTGTAGCGTGCTCCCTCGCGCCCTTGTTCGGGAGCGCTTTAATGGATGATTTGCCGAGCCGCTTCTTGCTCTGACCCCTCCCTGCTTGCCTCTGCCATTTTCTCTACCGCAGCACCCACCGTGGCCATGCCGTCCGTCGTCGGTCCCTCACGAGCGCCCGCGTGCCCCGTTGCCCCGCGCTGGTCCACAACCCCTCCTCGCGCTACCTTCCCATGCCCCTACACCGAACTGCACTAACTGCCGCTGCCGAGCCCATGCGTGCTGGGCCGTAGTCCGCAACCGCTGTGTGTGGGCGCGCCGACGTCGCCATATCGCGCCAACCAACCGCCCGTCGCCTGCTTTTCCCCTACCGTGCGCGCGAGCCCCATGGCCCGCGCTGGACTTGCTGCTCCACGGCGCTGTCCATCCCACGCACCTCCTCCACCGACACCGCATCGCGTGGGGCAGGCCACCGTGCGCCACCACTAGCGCAGTGAGGTGCAGCCATGCCGCTGCCCCTCCACCATCTCTCTGCCCTTCCCTGGCCTACGCCGCCTTCCGAGGGCCATGGCCACCGCCGCCCCGGCCCGCACCTTCCTCCTCGCGTACGTGCGCCGCCGCTGCACCGCCACCCGCGCCTGGAGCGTCGTTGCCGCCGTCCGTCTGGCCAGAGCCACCGTAGCTGGCTTGCCGCCACCGTGGCTCGTGCGGGCAAGCTACCGGGGGCCGGCTCAGGTCTTGCCGTGGCTAGCCTGAGGTCGTGCGGGCTCCAGTGCACCTCACCAGCGGGTTTCCCACTGTCGTCGTGCCTTCCCCGACCGGTGCTCCTCTGCTCATGCTCTGCTTGTGAAGAAGGAGAGAAGGGTGAGAATTGAAATAGAACATTTCCAGGGTGCTTGATACAAATTGTGTGACTCATATAAATAGTGCTCTAGATCTCGGGTTGGTTTCACAATACTATAGGGTCTTTTATGCGAAAGTGCACCCCCACCTGAGCTCTTCTAAGCTGGGCCGGCCTGGTGCTGCGTGCCCCACTGGGCCAGCCTGTCGCCGCCGTGCCTGGGCCGCTCATGCCCGCGCCCGCGCCCCGCCCCTCTGGGCTGCCTTGGCCGCTGGACCAGGCTGAGCTGGGCCGCTTCGGGCCCAAGGATCTTTTGTTTTCTTTTTCAGTATTTTATAATTTTAATAATCGGTTGACTGCTTAGAAATTCATAGTAAATCATAGAAAAATCATAAAAATACCAGACTACTTTTGTTGAGTTTCTAAAATCATCATCTATCTATTAGCGTAATTGGTTCATCTAGTAGGTCTAATTATTATAAATGTTTAATATTGTTAAAATGTGAACTTGTGGGAATTTTTGTGGGGAAATGGTGATAGTGTTGACCCTAAAAATTTTACAGTAAATTCCTAATATTATTAGCTGCTCACTGTAATTTTTTGTAGCTCCAGAATAATTAATTGCTAAGATAGCAAATGAGCCAAAGTTTGAATATATAGTAAATCAAATAAATGAAATAAAGAAACACCTTGGAACTTTATAACTAAAACGCTTGTTGGGAAATGACATCTTTCTCGATGATGTTGGTACGTAGATTAGTACGTTAGTCATTAGAGCTAGCTTGTTAGTTTGTATGTATGTGCTCTATTTTAAGAGTTGTTATTGCCTTGTTAATTAACCGTTGCATCATCTCTACATCGCATCGCATATCATAATAGGGACGTCGATGGATCGAGGAGTCATCTGGAGTATCGGAAAAGATGGTGTCTCGATGGTCGTGTCATCACGATGGGAAAGCTAACTTCATATTAAATCTTACCCAGGCAAGTCCCAGTGCATAACCCCTACTTTTCTGCACTTTAAATTATATTTGTACATTAAGTTTTAAGGAGTTGAATGAAACCCACTTCCGGACCGACTTTCAGGGTGGTTTTTGGGTGGAGGTCCTAGCACCACACTGAGTCCGGGACTCAGGGGCGGGGGCTTGGAGTCCAAGTTTGGACGGGGACCTAGACCCTGTGACAGGAGGGTAGTGGGTTGGTCCTACTTGTGCCTGGGGTACAAGCGTGTAGTGTGTTTCGGGGTACTCAGCTGGGCACATTGATTCGCGAATCGCCGTCGTGTCGGTACGACTTGTCTACAATCTAGCATCGTAGTAAGAACTAAAAGATGAAAGATGGTAAAATGAATCTGATTGCTTACCACCTACTTGAAAGTAGCACAGGTGCTTACATAGAATGGTTAGTTAATGAACTAATGATGACTGCTAATAAAATTGAATATAAGGACGCACGCTTAGTAACGCTTCCTACAGATGCAATAAACCCACAAGCTTGATAGCCTTGCATATCCTTGGAGTCTTTTTCTTTCCTCCTGTCGGGTAAGTCTTGCTGAGTACAATTGAGTACTCAGGGTTTTATTTCTCCCTGTTGCAGGTGACAGGCGAATGCTAGAGCTGACCACTGTGTGTGGATTCCTCCTGGTGGGCTCAGAGAGGATTCCTTTACGCTGCGATCATAGTTTTTATTTATAACTCTCACCAAATGTTTTTATAAATGCAAGTTCTATAATCTGTTGCCATAGCTTATATACTAATGCTTCATCATGTCATGAATAGATATTTATTTCCACTGTAATTCTGATCACATGTTTATATTCCGTTGTTAACTTAAATTGTTCATAATTCTGATAACATGTTCATATTCCGCTATTATAAATAATAAATATTATACTATGATGTTACATGGAAAGTGATGTAAGAAATGGTTAATAATGATATAAGCTTTATTCTCTCTTTTGTGATCCTGATGGAAAAATGTGGGTCTTCGGGTTCTTTCCTGGGGTGTGCTCAATGGGACTGCGTAATTTGGTGTCCTCCCTTCAGTACTTAGTGTCTAATGGAAGACAAGTACTTTTAGGAGGCATTAGATTAGGCGGTTCTGCCACAGGTGGTATCAGAGCATAAATGAAGAAATAAAGCTTCAGAACCTATTTCTAAAATAAAATTTAACAACAAATTCTTTTCAAAAAGTCAGGACATTGCATGCGAAGTTATATAAGTAGCCCTATTACTATGGATATGTATCCAGGATAGATGGCACTCTGCTAACTTAGGTAGGCTTAATCAATTTTTCTGCAGGTACACTGACCTCGAGCATAGTATGATAGTTTCGACTAGCTATAGGGAGAGAACGATGTGCCAAAAATCTGAGAACGGTTGCCCTATATGTTGGCAATAGTGGAAGGACATATAGGACGTGTATTCATGCATATCCTGTTTGTGCATTGTAGTGCCCATATTGCTTGCAGATACGCCCTCCATAGGTGCCACGCGTGTCGTATTGTGCACGATTGACCCGTTCTTGTTCCAGAGTTATTTCTGCACTGTGACTTCACGCTCCACGTTCGCTCGTGGTTCACGCTGGTCGTGACCCATGTCCCCCCCTATACTCTTTTCTGCGCTCTTATCAGACACTTGCACTGCAGTCGTACTAGTCAGTAATGGCCTCAAACATCGCTTGCCTCGCACACCCGGAAATATTTGGTCGATTTGTTCATAGTGATCCCGTGCTAGAACCTTGGTGGATCACGCTAGGACCACTGACTGCTCTGCCTTTATAAGCAGGGCCTGGCTTAGCCAATCATACCATCACTCGATGCACTTTAGCTAGTCTAGCTTTTCCTTTGAGCAAGCTTTTCGCTCAGTTCTTCCTTGCAACCATCGCCAGGAATGGCAGGAGCCTGGGTTAGTAGTTTCCGCCTGAACGTTGAGGGTTTTCCTAGAATCCTGCATGCCACCCTATAGAAGCTCGGAGTCAAAGATCATCCTGAGTATAAGGGCCGTGAGTATGAGAAGATGGCACCGAGCGGTGTGAGGTTATCATCTATATTGGGAAGAGTAAAGAGTTCCCCGACATCACCGAAGCCTGGAATGTGACCACAACCGGGTTTCGCTTCGTCGACACCAACTAGGTTGTGGCCCGCAAAGCCCTGTGGTACCTTTGTCAGATCTATGAAGAGCCCATTACTCGTACCCCCATGAGGTTCTTTCAACCTTTGGAAAAGAATCAACGGGCAAGGAGGGCTCGCATGGAGGCTTTGCAAGGTCGAGATGTGCAACAAGACAGTCCAACCGTGGTGTACTTGACCATGTACCTACTTGGTCTGGATGAGCAGCATGACCAGCAAGACTTGGAGCTGAGGGTGTGCCTCTGGCGAGCCGAGGAAGCTGAGATCTTCTCCAGGATGCTCTAGGTGCAGCTGGTCGAAGCACATGCCAGTGCGGTAGCCGCTGAGAGTCGGGAGACTACCATGTCGAAAGCTTTAAAGGAGGCTGAAGATCGACATGTCCATCAGCTGGGTGAGGCCTATCTTGTCACCTAGGCCAAGCGGAGGATGTTGGCTGCTGAAAGGCAGGATTCCTGTTCAGCCGCTAGAAAGAAGGAGAACCGGTGTTGTAGTGCCGCTAGCACCTCCACCCTTGGAAGTGTCAGAAGTAGAACCCTTGATTCCTCTCACTCAACCGCTGCCCAGAGAGGAGGCAGATCCATAGCTAGGGCGGTAGAAGAATCCGCTGAGCCCGAGAATGAAGATGCGTGGTCTAGAGTAGATTAGTTGCCTTAGGATGTTGTAACTGTAGTAGTAGTGCTTTCATCATTGTCCTCCGATATTGTACCCTTATCGTTGTTTTTTGTCCGTAGTTGTTGAGATCGTCTGCTCAAAGGAAAGGTGAACGATGTGGCTAGATTGGGAGAGTGAATGCCTATATATTGTACTCGTATAAGACCATTAGAATGTGTATTTTGTTTATTTTGCTGTGTTTATTGCGTTCGTCTGCCCTTGGGTCTCAGTAGATGTGCTTACGGTTTTCAAGGGCGATGTTAAGTGGGTTACAAGAGAAGTTACAATTCAGATGCCAGCAGACCAGCCGTGATTGGAGAACATAGGACATTATATCGACTAATTATGGATGTCCCAGCAGAACACTTGAATCTCTTTATATCTAATTTGTTGTTGGATTTGAATTCCTTGTTCCTTGTTGCAAAAGGAACCCTTATTGTTTGAATCTTCCCTTGCAATACTCTTACTCTATGGTCTATGACCCCACCGCCTTCATTGTGTGTTAGTTAGTAGTAGTTGCCTGGTTAATAGCTTATGGTGCCATGACAAAACCGAGGGCCCTGTGGAACAGTTGCCGCATGGTGATGCTGCTCAGCAAGCGCTGGTATCGAGGTTGTTGACCAAGCACCTTTACCAAGTTACACCACCGTACCACTTTTGCTACAGATATTCTCCTTAGAAATATTCGGGTGTTCGAATGGGAAATCCATAACGGGATGATGAAATAGTGTTCTCTCAAAGTAAATAAGAGGAGGTGGTTTTGGAGCAAGAACGTAGGACATGGTCTTAGTCTGCATGAAAGACGGATGTGGTGAAGGAAGGGAAAGAAAAAGAAGAGTAGTAAGGAAAATTAGTCATGGGTAGTCGGGAGTGATTGTAAAAGCTTGAGTGGACGTAATGTCCCAAGTCCTGTGTCTAGCTTGACCGTGCTATGCATGCTTGGTTATTTTGCTGCATGCCCTGCGGATGCCGTCTATGTCGGGCCCATTAGCACCCCATTTTCACGTGGCCACGGCATCGTGCCACACTAACCATCCTCGTGTACTGTGTGTTTCCCTTTTTCTCGGCATCCGGTCAGCTCTCGACCCCCATGCTCTCATCCCCGTACTAGACCCCCCCTTTCCCCTTCCTTCTTTCTTCTTTTGGGGACACGGTCGCCCGCACGTCTTCTCTGCCGAGCGAATCCCCTCCCCTCTCTCTAATTCCCTTCGCTCGTTCGCGCAGGGAGCGCACCATGGCTGACTTTATCCCCACAGTACGAACCGACAGTGTATCCCATCCATGTCGTCTCCACTTCTGGTGCACCGTGCTCCACCTCTGTTGGCCACTATAAGATGCCTTTGGTCCTTGCTCTTCTTCATCCCATTCCCCTCGCATCCACAGCAGAGCTACGAGATCTAGTCGATATTGTGGAACTAGGTTCGTCAGCCAGAGGTGATTGTGTAATCTGAGAAGAAGAAGGATCTGGTTTTCAAAGAAGTTCAAGTCTACCGTTGGTTAGTTGGCCTTAGGTTCACGATGTTGTACTTCTCAGTCTCATGTTTCTAGATCTGTTGGACATACGCCATGTTTTGGATAATCATTTTCTTGTTGTTTCTCCATTGCCCTCGTATATCCCGACTTCTGAATTAAGCCTCGGTTGTATTTTTTGGTTGCTCCTAACCATGTATCTCTAAATCCCCGTGTGATTTAGTATTCGAAGTCATGTAATTTTAGATTTATGAAATGTAATCACGTTTTCCCCTTTTCTGATTCTTGCTCCGAATCTTGGGACGAGATTCTTTTTAAGGGGGGTTAGTTGTAACATCTCTGGTGTTATGAGCTCGCTTAGCATAGAGATTACGGACTGAGAAATAGATCTATCAACATAGTGAGTTAGTTACGTAAATGACTATATGTGTTGATGAAAAATCCTAGCGCGAAGAGTAGAATAAGTAGTTCTAAACATTGGCACAGAAGCAATTTTTATAAACAAAAAAATACAATACGACTGGTACATAGTACTTAAGTAAAATTCAAAGCATGATTTTTGTTGCATTTAAACTATCGAGTAAGAAACTTTAGTGCTTTAGCCGTGTTTGAAAATATATATAATTGGCTTGGAAAATGAATTTTTGAGAACTAAAATGATATATATTGTGGGTAGAAAAATGATGTCACCAGCAAGGTAAGAACGTCGTGAGGGTGTTAGTATGTTTGTTTTGAGTATTGTTGTGATGTTGTTAGTTTCAAAATTAGTTTGAAAAGGAACAAAAATGGAAAACCCGTTTGTAGTTTGTGTCGATAAATAATTGTCAACTTGAAAAGTGATTTTATAAAGCAACAATAATATAGATCGTGTGTTTGGGGTTTTAATAAGAATTGAAGTGCAAGTCGAGCAGATGAATGTGCAACTTGGGTTTTGGAAAACAAATGTTGTTGCGCATTCGTAGCCGCTCGTTTCACCTACCCTGCGCTGTCGGTAGTGCCACGCGACGCCCATGTGTTCGGCTGCAGCGTGCTCCCTCGTGCCCTTGTTCGGGAGCGCTTTAATGGATGATTTGTCGAGCCACTTCTTGCTCTATCCCCTCCCTGCTTGCCTCTGCCATTTTCTCTACCGTAGCACCGACCGTGGCCACGCCGTCCGTCGTCGGTCCCTCGCGAGCGCCCGCATGCCCCGTGGCCTCGCGCTGGTCCATAGCCGCTCCCCACGCTGTCTTCCCATGCTCCTATGCCGAACTGCCTGGACCGCCGCTGTCGGGTGCACGCATGTTGGCCCGCAGTCTGCAGTGCCGCTGCAGGTGGGCGCGCCGACGTCGCTGTGCCGCGCCAACCGCCCGCCCATCGCCAGGTTTTCCCCCACCGCGCGCATGAGCCCCATGGCCCGTGCTGAACCTACTGCTCCACGGCGCTATCCCTCCCATGCACCTCCTCCGTCGATGCCGCATCGCCCGGGGCAGGACACCGTGCGCCACCTTCGGCGCAGCGAGCGCAGCCATGCCGCTGCCCCTCCACCATCTCCCCATCCTTCCCTGGCCTGCGCCGCCTTCTGAGGGCCATGGCCACCACCGCCCCGGCCCATGCCTTCCTCCTCACGTACGTGCGCCGTCGCTGCACAGCCACCCACGCCTGGAGCACCATTGCCGCCGTCCGTCTGGCCGAAGCCGCCGCAGTCGGCTTGGCGCCACCACGACTCGCGTGGGCAAGCTACCGAGGGCCGGCTCAGGTCTTGCCATGGATAGCCCGAGGTCGCGCAGGCTCCCGTGCACCTCACCAGCGGGGGTCCCGCTGCCGCCATGCCTTTCCCAGCCGGGATTGACCGTCGGCCGGTGCTCCTCTGCTCATGCTCTGCTTGTGAAGGAGAGAAGGGTGAGAATTGAAATAGAACATTTCCAGGGTGCTTGATACAAATTATGTGACTCATATAAATAGTGCTCTGGATCTCGGGTTGGTTTCACAATACTATAGGGTCTTTTATGCGAAAGTGCACCCCCACCTGAGCTCTTCTGAGCTGGGCCAGCCTTGTACCACCCCTGGGCCTGGTGCCGCGCACCCCGCTGGGCTGGCCTTGTGCCGCCCCTGGGCCTGGTGCCGCGCGCCCCACTGGGCCGGCCTGTCGCCGCCGCGCCTGGGCCGCTCGTGCCCGCGCGCGCCCCCCGCCCGTCTGGGCTACGTTCGTCGCTGGACCAGGGCGAGCTGGGCCGCTTCGGGCCCAACGATCTTTTGTTTTCTTTTTCGGTGTTTTGTAATTTTAATAATCGGCTAAATGCTTGGAAATTCATAGTAAATCATAGAAAACTGATAAAAATGCCAAACTAGTTTTGTTGAGTTTCTAAAATCATAATCTATCTATTAGCGTAATTGGTTCATCTAGTTGGTGCTACTTTTAGGGGTGCTCTAATTATTTTAAAATGTTTAATATCATTAAAATGTGACCTTGTTGGAATTTTTGTAAGGAAATAGTGATAGTGTTGACCCTAAAAATTTTACAATAAATTCCTAATATTATTAGCTGCTCACTGTAATTTTTATAGCTCTAGAATAATTAGTTGCTAAGATAGCAAATGAGGCCTAGTTTGAATATATAGTAAATCAAATAAATGAAATAAAGAAACACCTTGGAACTTTATTACTAAAACGCTTGTTGGGAAATGACATCTTTCTCGATGATGTTGGTACGTAGATTAGTACTGTCGGGGACCGAATACCGGGGTACCTAAAGAGGAGGAGCTAGTAGCCATCAAACATTGATGCTTACGAATAGACAAGAACGCGACTGCACTTCTTGCCCAAATGGCCGAAGGTTGGCTCCGCCTCGCCCGACCCCTGGTGGTGGCTCTGCCTCGCCCGACCCCTGAGGGCTGGCTCTGCCTCGCCCGACATTCGAGGACAGGCTCTGCCTCGCCCGACGTCCGAGGAAAGGCTCCACCTCACCCGACGTCCGAGGGCTAGGCTCCGCCTCGCCCGACGTCCGATGGTAGCCTCCGCCTCGCCTGACGTTCGACGGTAGCCTCCGCCTCGCCCGACATCTGAGCGCAGGATCCGCCTTGCCCGACATCCGAGGGCAGGCTCTGCCTCACTCGATGTCCAAGGGCTAGGCTCCGCCTTGCCCGACGTCCAAGGGCTAGGCTCCACCTCGCCCGACGTCCAGGGCGAACTCCACCTCGCCCGACGTTCGAGGGCAGGCTCCGCCTCGCCTAACGTCCGAGGGCTAGGCTCCACCTCGCCCGACATCGGAGGGTAGGCTCCGCCTGGCCCGACGTCCGAGGGCTGGGCTCCGCCTCGCCCGATGTTCGACGGTAGGCTCTGCCTCGCCCGACGTCTGAGCGCAGGCTCTGCCTCGTCCGACGTCTGAGGGCAGGCTCCGCATTGCCCAACGTCCGAGCGCTGGGCTCTGCCTCGCCCGATGTCCAGGGCAGACTCTGCCTCGCCCGACGTCCGAGGGCAAGCTCCGCCTCGCCCAACGTCCGAGCGCAGGCTCCATCTCGCCCGACATCTAGGGGCAGGCTCTGCCTCGCCTGACGTCCAAGGGTTGGGCTTCGCCTCGCCCGATGTCTGAGGGTAGGCTCTGCCTCGCTCGACGTCCAGAGCAGACTCCGCCTTGCCCAACGTCTATGCACTACTCCTCCATAACTGCGCATGCAGATAAGGCGGGGCACTCAAGTCAACCGCAATATCGAGTACCATACCCTATACACCTGTAGGGAAGTACCATCAGGATATGACCAGATAGGCACTTTAAGCCCTTTCCGGCATGTCAGAGCCCAAACAATGTTGTGGGCGCCGACATTTGTCCTACAGTGTTATGGGCGCCGGCATTGGCCCTCGGACATGAATCCTGACGAAAACATACGACAACCACTACGGTCTAGGAGAAAACTCATGTCATCTACAGTAATGAATGTGGGGCCTCTATGCCATCTGCTCCCCGTAGGGCCATGGCTCGGCACTCTGGCGCGCCGCACCGTCCGCCGGAGTAGGATGAGACGTGACCACTTGTTAAACGAAGCCAGAGCACGGCCCTATTAGGATCAGTGGACATGCTATCCCTAGCACCGTCTGCCATATCAGCAGGGCAGGCTCAAAGGAAAAGGAAGACCCGGCACCTTCGAACGACCTTCTCTACCTTTAGTTTTTCCTCTTTCTCCCATCTGTAATCCCTGCTCCCCCTTGGTCAATAAAAGGGAGGGCAGGGCACCCCACTAAGGGGACGGATCAATTCGACACACCACACACCACATTACACACAGCTAAGCAACAACCGAGCTCTCAGTACTCGTTCGACCTTTACATCAGAGACTTTGGACCTGTCCCTCTCTCGACCGTTTGTATCCCCTACTACGAACCTTTCAGTGTTAATAACATGAGCAGTAGCAGCAGACTGGACGTAGGGACATTCGGCCCGAACCAGTATAAACCTCGTGTCTTTTAGCACACCATCTGGGCCTAACGCGCAACAAATACAAATTTACTAGTTGGTGTTTACTCGAAACACCGACAAGTACGTTAGTCATTAGAGCTAGCTTGTTAGTTCATATGTATGTGCTCTATTTTAAGAGTTATTGTTGTCTTGTTAATTAACGGTTGTATCATCTCTGCATCGCATTGCATATCATAATAGAGACGTCGATGGATCGGGGAGTCATCTAGAGTATCGGAAAAGATGGTGTCTTGATGGTCGTGTCATCACGATGGGAACGCTAACTTCTTATTAAATATTACCCAGGCAAGCCCCGGTGCATAACCCCTATTTTTCTGCACTTTAAATTATATTTGTGCATTAAGTTTTAAGGAGTTGAATGAAACCCACTTGCATATATATATATATATATATATCCTATGAGTCATACTAGTATGACAGGATCGTGTAGATTGCTATGCTACAGGCCTCCGGTAGAAGTCGAGTAATTGTCTGTCACTCGCGAGAAATAGGAAGTATATTATTGTTGTTCCTGTATTATTATCACCTAGAATATATATATATATATATATATGAATGATAAATGGTGACCGGGTAGGGATATGGTATGGGTATTGGTGGGTGTAAGAGATTGTGTCCCGTAGCCAACGGGGCATAGCTTGGTTACACTATTTTTTCTGTCTGTGACGGTTAAGGACCGACCGTTGCATTGGGCTCTAGGTAGGTCACAGACTTATTATCCTGAACACATACTTGTGTATGGGCGTAGGGAAGACTTGTTACTCTCTTGTCATGGGTTCTGGCTCTTTCTGGACCGACTTTCAGGGTGGTTTTTGGGTGGAGGTCCTAGCACCGCACTGAGTCTGGGACTCTAGGGCAGGGGCTTAGAGTCCAAGTTTGGACGAAGACCTAGACCCTGTGACAGGAGGTAGTGGGTTGGTCCTGCTTGTGCCTAGGGTACAAGTGGGGCGTGTGTTTTGGAGTACTCAGCTGGGCACATTGATTCGTGAATCGCTGCCATGTCGATACGACTTGTCTAGAATCTAGCACCGTAGTAAGAACTGGAAGATGAAAGATGGTAAAATGAATCTGATTGCTTACCACCTGCTTGAAAGTAGCACAGGTGCTTACTTAGAATGGTTAGTTAATGAACTAATGATGACTGCTAATAAAATTGAATATAAGGACGCACGCTTAGTAATGCTTCCTGCAGATGCAATAAACCCATAAGCCAGATAGCCTTGCATATACTTGGAGTCTTTTCTTTCCTCCTGTCGGGTAAGTCTTGCTGAGTACAATTGAGTACTCAGGGTTTTATTTCCCCCTATTGCAGGTGACAAGCGGATGCTAGAGCTGACCACTATGTGTGGATTCCTCCTGGTGGGCTCAGAGAGGATTCCTTTACGGTGCGATCATAGTTTTTATTTATAACTCTCACCAAATGTTTTTATAAATGGAAGTTCTATAATCTGTTGTCATAGCTTATATACTACTGCTTCATCATGTCATAAATAGATATTTATTTTCGCTGTAATTCTGATCACATGTTTATATTTCGTTGTTAACTTAAATTATTCATAACTCTGATAACATGTTCATATTCCGCTATTATAAATAATAAATATTATACTATGATGTTACATGGAAAGTGATGTAAGAAATGGTTAATGATGATGTAAGCTTTAGTCTCTCATTTATGATCCTAATAGAAAAATGTGGATCTTCGGGTTCTTCCGTGGGGTGTGCTCGACGGGACTGCGTAATTTGGTGTCCTCCCTTGAGTACTTAGTGTCTAATGGAAGACAAGTACTCCTATGAGGCATTAGATTAGGCGGTTCTACCACAGTAGCGGTGGTGGATGATGAGCTACAAGAAAGGTTAGTGGGAACAACAACAATAGGTTCATGAAATGAATCTTCAATAATGTCACATGTTATTTCCACATCACATGATACTATAACCCTTTCCTTTTCTTGTTCAAGAAGCAAGGAGTGAGCCTTTTCAAGTTTGGTGTGAGCTTTACCAAGCTTCTCATGTGCTTCCACTAGCCTCTCATGAGTAGCATTGAGCTCATCAAAGGATTGCTCAAAAGCACTAAGCTTCTTTAGGAAATCTTTGCACTTCTTGTTTTTCTTGTTAATTATTGAGTCGGCTTGTTCTAGCATGTTCATTAGTTGTTCATTTGAGAATTCATCATCATCACTATTATTTTCACTTTCACTATCATCATTTTCACTCTCATTATATTTTACCTTGGAGCCCTTGGCCATGAGCATGATGGAGTGTCAAATAGTGAAGGCTTGTTGTTGATAGCAATGCTTGCTAGAGCCTTCTTCTTGGATGCCTTGTCATCATCACTTGAATCATCATTGGTGGAGGCACCACTATCCCATGTGACAACATAGGATCCACCGTTCTTCTTCTTGAAGGTCATCTTCTTCTCTTTCTTCTCCTTCCTATCTTTTTTGCTCTTCGTCTTCTCATTATCCTCATTCACTATTGTAGGGACAATCCGCTACAACATGATCGGAGCTCTTGCATTTGTAGCACAACCTCATATACTCCTTGTTCTTGAAGTGATCTCTCCTCTTCGTTGCACCATAGCCTTTCTTCTTCTTCATCTTGCCAAACTTGCGTACAAAGAGAGCTAGTGCATCATCATCACTATCATCATGAGAGCATTCTTCATCACTCGATTATTCTTTCTTAGCCTTGCCCTTGCTCTTGTTCTTGGAGGATGAAGTGCCGGCCTTGAATGCCACACTCTTCTTCTTCTTCTTGTCTTCCTCCTTCATAATTTCTTCACCATCACTATTGTATTGGTCCTCGGTCATCACATCGCCAAGCACCTCATTTGGAGTAACATTCTTCAATCCACCTCTAAAGATGATGGTTGTCAATGTCTTGAATCTCTTTGACAAATACATCAAGAACTTGTGAGAGAAGTCATCATCCTTTACCTTCTCACCCAAACTCTTGAGATCATTGATGATGACTTGTAGCCTATAGAACATCTCCGGGATGGACTCATCATCCTTCATCTTGAAGTTTGATAGCTTGTCTTTGAGCATGTAGAGCTTGGCACTTTTTTACCGTTGAAGTGCCCTCATATGTTTCTTCTAATCTCACCCAAACTTCACTTGCCTTCTCAAGATCTTTGATTTGCTCAAACACCTTTGAATCAATGTCATTGTATATGGTGTTGAGTGCTATAGTGTTGCATTGCTTATTGATCTTGTCATTATCGGTGAGATTGGTAGGGTCAATAAACACAAACTCATTCTCTACCACATCCCACACCTTGTCATTGATTGATCCAAGGTAGATCTTCATCTTTCTCTTTCAATAATCAAAAGATGTGCCATCAAAAAACGGTGGTTTGCCTTTAACATGGTTGAACACAATTTGAGCCATAATTTACACCAAGATTGTTAAGCCTTGAAACAAACGATGACCACAGCTCTGATAACATTTGAAAGATTCTAATATGGCTAGAGGAGGGTGAATATCCTATTTAAAAAATCTACAAGAACACTAAAGCTATTTGATTAATATGACAAATAGCAAAATGCAAACTTGCTCTAACTCTACAAGGGTTGCAAGCCATATATCCAACAATTCTAGTTACTATAATCACTAGGCACACAAATGGCTAAGTCACTACTCACTAAGAGCTCTCACACTTGCTACACTAAAAAGCTCCACTAGATGATCTTAAGCTACAAAGCAAGCCTTCAATTCTAGCTACACTAAAGAGCATGCTACAACTAGTTTACGGGAATGTAAACGAGTGAGTAGGATGATTATACCGCCGCGTAGAGGAGTGAACCAATCACAAGATGAGTACCAATTCAATCACCGGAAGATTACCAAAGGGCAAGAGACAACCAATTTTCTTCCGAGGTTCTCGTGCTTGCCGACACGCTAGTCCATGTTGTGTCCACCAACACTTGATGGTTTGGCTGTCATTATAAGCCGGCTTATTAGCCATGGTATAGTATTTTTCTCTCCCAACAAATCAGCCGTACAAATCAGCACAAGCAGCTTATAGACCAGCCGAACAGAGCCCAAATATCTCACAAAATTAGTGGCCCAAGCGACGTCCCGAAAGATGGTAAAAAAGCAGTTCATATGGCTCACCAAAGTAGTAACTAGTCCAACAATGCATGGTAAACACCGTCCGTCCGGACGTCCGCGCCTGCAAGTCGTTTTCGCGCTGTTTCGCGCACCCACGCGAGGCCCACGTCGCCCCGAGTGTCACCATCATCGAGAAAAGAGAGGGGAGGGGACGGCGGATGCCTAGTAGGCGCCGGAGGAGGAAGAGACTCCAATGCGAGATAGAAAAGCGAGGAGGGAGATGCAAACATCCGATCTACTTTTGAAACATACAGATGCAACACTTACAACA
Organism: Miscanthus lutarioriparius; assembly: GCA_904845875.1. NCBI lineage: Eukaryota > Viridiplantae > Streptophyta > Magnoliopsida > Poales > Poaceae > Miscanthus > Miscanthus lutarioriparius. Next base: position 144,086,873 of record CAJGYO010000001.1, on the reverse strand, counting down.
TACGTCTAAAAGTAGATGAAACACTTCAAATATGCATATGAAACACTTGCTGCAACACCAGATCTATTTTTGAAACATTCAGATGAAACACTTGCAACATACCTAAAAAACAACTAAAACACTTGGAACATATATGTCTGAAACACTTGCAAAAACATATATAACATCCAGATAAAACACTTACAAACATACGTCTCGAAAAACAGATGAAATACTCGGAACATACGTGTATAGCCATTGCAACATGTGCAACATTCCGATCTACTTTTGCAATATCAAGATGAAACAACTGAAACACATGAAACATACCTTTGCAACATGGGCTTTGAACGCAATGTCATCTTGTTGCTTGGACGAATAGAGGCTTGTCGTTGTGGAGCTCGACGACGTCACATGGAGCTCGTCGTGCGCCAGCGACGCGGGCAACTCGCCGACGGGACAGCTTCACACGAAGCTCAACCCCCCCCCCCCACCTCGCCTATTTGACGGAGCGTCCGTCGTGGAGGCTCGCCGGCTCGCCAGATCGGTGGAGGCAGCCGCGACGAGTAGGCAGCATGATGGAGCACGGGCGCACGTGACGGGCTCCATGTGCCGCCGGGCTGCGCGGTGGAGGCGGGCGCGCGCGACGGGGCAGCGCGATGGGGGTGGGCTGCTCAGTGGAGGCGGACGGTGAAGAATTCTATTTTTGATAGGTGCGGATGAAAGAGAGCGAAGACGTGTTATCGAGTGGAGAGACACGTCCGTCTGCAAACACTCCCGGTGGAATCAGTATCGAGGCAACAAAGATGGAACATCTTTAGCTAGCAGAGCCGTGCAAGAGCGGTCACCGCATGGGGCAGCCGCCGGCGGGGATATCTGCGACCGTGCGACGCCGCCTTCCACGCCCTGCGAGTCGGGCCTGCGCACGCTCCGCAGCGACGCGAGGAATTCACTCGAGGTCGACCGGGTCGTGAGTTGATTGGACTCCCAGGCCAGACCGCCACAGTGAGCGGATTTCGTCGGGAAGGGCCGGGGTTAGTTAGAAACCCGAGTGGGCTAACGGAACGCAACGTTCATTGTGGGCTGGGGGTTCAATATGCGTCAGAGATACCCCGTGGATCGGGCCGCAACACCGTCCCAATTTGGATAGAGCAATTCTGCTCTCATCATCCTAGGGCTTATTTGGATAAACCATTTCTCCGAACAAGCACTTTACTTGTATGCGGTGAGCATGTTTCAACAATTCAGCTACCATCATTCTAAAAAAAAAAAATCAGCTACCATCGAGGCAAACGAATCACTGCATCCTGCGCCTGACTCAACGCCATGAGCCAACGGGTAAGTTTCGAATACGATAGTCATTTTAGTTTGTCATATGTTAGATTTTTTTGATCAATTTTTCTTAACCTTTGAGCAAGTTTCTAGAAAATGGTGTGAAAGTAAACGGATGAATGAAACACCTTGACGAAGCATACAGCCGATAAACAAAACTCAGGCCTGCGATAGTCAGCCTGCCATTTTACAAATATATATACCCCCTCAGTGAAAACCGAGTTACTGGTTCCTTGCCTAGCCTAGCCTTTTCGAACCACTTTGCGACTCTCGTCCTGTGGACCTGCTTTGCCCGAAAGCTATGGAAGCGGGATCCTAGTACTGTCGGATGAACAACGCACTGTACAAAACTCTTCAACGAGTCGTCTCCGATTTGCACTGCACCGATGAGAGCGAGGCCAATATGACTAAAAGAATCTTTGCAGCATGCCTCTCAGCTCACCCATATAATAGTTAGTTCTTTACCATTAATACATAACTTATTTGTCTCTCTCACAAAAATTTTCAGTTCTTATGTTTAAATCAGCTATAAACTTATAGTCCATTTCTCCTCTCTCTCTCCTATCCTCTCCCCTCTCTCTCTCCTCCGCTCCGGCATTCAACTTGATTAGCATGCTATTGTACGGAGTACTTGCTCTTATGAGCGTCGAAAAAACAATGCACGATATTGCAGTGGCTTGTGCAGTTCCAACTTCAAGGACCAAGGATGGCAAACCGATTGCCGAGATCAACAAGCAGAGAGGGGCCTTGGTTAGATCCCATCAAAGTGTTTTTTCACTCTCTCTTTACTATTCATCAGGTTGAAAAAAGTTACAATCTAAAAAGGCCAGGATACCGAAGCCGTCGCCGCACGACTCCCGAGCAGGCAACATCGACGGTAGAAGCATTCATTCAATGCCTGCCGGGAGGCGTGACAGCACAGGGGACATTCGTGCCCAAAGATCTCGGCATCCTCACATCAGTCTTCTACTACCCTTCTCTTATCTTAAGCTAAAGTTAAGAAAATATGCACACTTGCATTTGCATTGCATCCTGGCTGCTGTGGCATCTGTAATCTGTGGAAATATGGATCCCTGCACCTTTTTTCCCCACCAAAAGCAGCAGCAGCAGCAGCCGGCTCCCCAAAAGTTTACTTTAGACAAAGGTTATGGAGTACGGCCGGGACTGATTAGCCCCAAAAGAGCCTACTGAAAGCCCTAAACCCTTCACATAATCTGTAAAGCAAGTGTGTCCACAGTCAGCTAGGCCAGGCGCCCTTGGCGAGGGTGACCACCACCGCCGCCACCAGGCTGCAGCATTCCGCCGGCAGGCCCCTTGTTGTCCGCGGCCGCCTTCGCCATCCCCATCCCTGCCGCCACGGACCAGAGGTCGGCGCCGTTGCCGCCGTGGCTGTTGCCGGCGAGGTGCTCCGTGCAGGAGACGGGCACCAGGCACAGGCTCCGGCTCCTCAGGTCGCTCGCCCGTGGTGGCTCCACCACCGTCCCCGCCGCGCTCTCCTTTGCGGCGAAGTACGAGCACGGGTGTTAATTAAGTTAAAAAAAGTCCGGTTAATTACTGGGAGTAGAATAGAATAGTTATAGTAGTAATTACTGGCAGTAAGTTTTGGGTTTGGGTTGGCGTTTGCCGCTTGGTGCTTACCGGGACGTGCGCTGAGGCCGGCTGGCGCTGCATGTACTGCGAGCTCAGGACCTGACATCAAACACGACCGGTGCCAGTTAAGTTCCAAACAGTAGCTGCACGGTGCACCAGACCTGACCAGCAGACCTAGGCACCACAGGAGTATACGCAAAAGATATACAGACATTTTACTGGGATTCCGGAATACATACATTATACATAGACATGGCAGGAACACACACTGTACCAAGCATCGTGTACTGCGCTAGTTTTCGTATGTATCGAGAGAGATGCTAAGGCCTTGTTTAAATAAATTTAGTGTGTAAAGTTTTGATGTGCCAAATCGAGTGTCACATGGAAATGTCACGTGGAGTGTTCGGATGTTAATAAAAAAAATAAATTACAGAATCCATCAGAAATCCACGAGACGAATATATTAAGCATAATTAATCCGTTATTGGTACATGTGTTACTATAGCACAACATTATCAAATCATGAACTAATTAGGTTTAAAAAATTCATCTCACAAATTAGTCGTAAACTATACCGTTAGTTATTTTTTAGTCTATATTTAATACTTCGTGTATATATCCAAACATTTTATTTAACAGATAATAAACTTTAAAGGGACAAACTAAGGAGGTGTTTGGTTTCTACAGGCCCTCCTAAAATTCCTGTCACATCGAATATTTAGACATATGCATAGAGTTTTAAATATAGATTAATTACGAAACTAATTATACAACTTACGACTAATTTGAGAGACGAAATTTTTAAGCCTAATTAGTCCATGATTTGACAACATGTGCTAATGACAGATTAATTAGACTTAAAAAATCGTCTCACAAATTAGCCTCCATCAATATAATTAATTTTATAATTAATTTATATTTAATATTTTTTATTAGTATCTAAATATCCGATATGACATGAAATTTAGAGCGGCTAAAGAACAAACACGCCTGAACAACACGGCGCACCTGAACCTGGTCGTGAAGGAAGCGTATGTATCCCAGCGCCTCGTGCAGAACGGAGGCCGTATCAGACTGGCAGCACCGCATCACAGTCGCAGGCAGCGGCAAAGCAGGGCCGGGTCCATGCAAATGCAGTTCATATCAACCCGTCAGTCAAAGGTCAAAAAAGAGGGAGACAGGGTTAATCCACTGCGCTAATTAACTGCTTCTGTTGCTACTCCTAGCATGCAGATGCAGCACCAGCATAGCAGCGCAAACAAGAGATCTGCACTGCACGTCGGTTAATGCGTATCAGTACTCCATGTCACTTTGACCACTTTCTTTGGCTCAGGCCTTGTTTAGATGACCCCCAAATTCCAAGTTTTTTCACTCTCTCTCCATCACATCAATTTTTAGCCGCTTGCATGGAGTATTAAATGTAGGTAAAAAAAATAACTAATTGCACAGTTTAGTTGGAAATCACGAGATGAATCTTTTGAGCCTAGTTGGTCCACGATTGGACAATATTTGTCAAATAAGACGAAAGTGGTACTATTCATCGAGTTGCAAAAAGTTGCAATCTAAACATGGCCTCAGAGTAGTAACGTGACAGGGGATGATGCCTGCAAGTCTGTGCTGCATTGAGCGGCCTGTTTGCCCTTTCGCCGGTGTGGTGTTTCACGGCAGCAGAAAGGCTCGCAGTTAATTTGGCTGTCTACGTTTGCACCAGCAAAGGAAACACCGAAAGGCAAGTACAGGTACAGGGAGCGAAAGTAAAGGGCGTATCGCCAAAAGCCTGAAGCGTCTGCCTTTTTTACCTTTCCGAACGGAGAAACCAGCTGCTGCAGAGCTATGATCCTCTCCCCGAGCCTCTCCCTCCTCACCTAAAACAAAGATGATTTTTTTTTATGATTTTGGATGAATGAATGAACTGATTGATTAGCAAAACATGAACAGCTTACTAATTTGGTGCAGTACTAATCAGGCTGTGTTCGCGAAATTTAGAAATTTGACCACCGTAGCACTTTCGTTTTTATTTGACAATTAGTGTTTAATCATGGACTAATTAGGCTCAAAACGTTCGTCTCGCTATTTCCAACTAAACTGTGTAATTAGTTTTTTTTCGTCTACATTTAATGCTCCATGCAGGTATCGCAAGATTCGATGTGATGGCTACTGCAACATTTTTTGGAAAAACTTTTTGAAAACTAAACACAGCCTCAGTGCCAGATTGGACCACAGCTTAGCAAACATTACTGTCACTCAAGCGGAAAGAAAGCACTAACCCTCGGCCTCTTGTTCGTAGCACCACCACCACCAGCAGCAGCAGCGGCAGCGGCAGAAGCAGCCTTTCTTTGCTCACTGCTCCTTGATCCCTTCTTCTGCACAAGAACCAACAACTACCAACTACTTACTATACTCCGTAGTTTATTACAGAAATTGCAGCGACAACCGTTCATGAACCGCGCGAAGACCCAACAGAGACACCATCCAAAACCATCACTTATTCACAATGCAAGAAACCAAGAAAAAGAACCAATCCAGCTTGCAGCCAGTAGCGACGATGGCCTCAAGGGCAGGCTGAGAACGCACCTTGAAAGCCTGTGGCTTTGAGCAGGAGACGGCGGAGATGGCTGTCGCAGGCGGCGAGGACGAGATGGAGGAGGAGCACTCGGTGGTCGGGCTGGACTTCTGCGGGACAGCCGCCGGAATCGCGTGATCGCCTCCGTAGCACTGGAAGCCGAGGACGCCGTCGCCCTGGTACTGCTCTTGGCCAGCGAAGCTCAGCATGTGGTGGTAGGCGGGAGCCAGGTCCAGGTAGGAGGTGCAGGTCGTAGGCAACGACGCGGCAGCAGTGGTGGAAGTGGTGGCGCTGGTGGTGGTGGCGGAGGCGATACTGGAAGTGAAGTAGGAGGAAGGGGACAGGGACAGCAGGTAGTCGTCTTCTCCGAGACCAAGCAGGTCCATGTAACCGCGCCCTCCTCCTGCCTCGGCCATGATCTCCTCTTCCTTCACCATGATCACTACTAGAAGCTGGTACTACTGCCACTGCAGAGGAGAAGGAGATGACGAGTTACGAACAAGGAGGGATTTGGCAACAAGGTCAGATGGGTGGGCGATTTTGGATGCAAGAAGAGAAAGAGGGAGAACCAAGATTGGTACCAGTCGGGGTCCTCTGTTTGGGTCAAAGAAGTTTCGCGCCTTGTTGTAGCCTTCTGCGGAAGCTGTGTCTCTCTCAGGTCTGAGCTCTGTCTCTGTGTTCAGATTCATACACGCTTGAACACGCCTCCACTTTTGAAGGGTTTTATTGGGGAGCGCTGCACGAGATTGGAGAGAGACGGGCTGAGCTGAGCTCGGCTCAGGTCAGGTGAAAGGGGACCATTTTTCCGTCGTCTGTGCTTGCTCGTTTCGCCTATCTATAGGCAACAATCGATTGAGCAGTGTGTAAAAGAGAGCAGCACAATATCGAAGGGAACGGAGGCTACTACTACTAGAGTACTAGTGATGTGGGACCAGATTTTCCCCGACCAAGCCATTTTTTGGTAGAGATGTACGTTCAGCTCATGAACCATATTTATTAGTTATTATAAGTAGGTAATGTGTTCTTTTATTTTTCTTGTGAGACATGCGAGTAAAATGACGTGAAAGAAACCAGAAGTTGGGCTGGATCTGGCTTCGGTTATTGTTTGGCTAAAAACAGCAAAAGGTTAGATTTATTTTCCAGATCTAAACACCAATATATATGATTCCAATTATTCGATGGACTAAGATGAGGAGGATATGCCTGGATATCATGACACTAAGCTTCGCAAGTATTAAGGGCTAGGTTTGTTCGGCCTCCGCCTTCGTACTACATTATTGGAGGAGTCACAAATCATGACTCCTCCTAACTCTATGTTCATTTTGCTATACCGTGCCAAGCCTTGCCAAACGCGCCATAAGGTGATCTTGGGTAGGGTTTGAGCTTCTAGAAAGGAAGGAGCCGATAAAAACCCTATTTTAGTAGATTTGGCTTCTAACCCTAAAACAATTTCATCTTCACCTTTTTTGCATTAGTTTTGGCTTAAAAAGTTGTTCTTTGTATACTTGTTTAGTAGGGCTTTTAATTAAACAGATAGACAAGCCTCAACAATAGACCTGAGTAAATCGAGCCCGGCCCGGCCCAGCCCGCGGGTTCAGTGGGTTTTAGCCTGCCCACAAACCTTAGTGGACAAGGCTTGGACAGAGATCATGCTGCCCAAAAGTTTTTTTTCTCGGCCCGAGCCCAGCCAAAATATGTATTTTAGCTGTTACACTACAAACGGCACCGGAGGCCCGCCCGAGCCCGGCCCGACTCGCCCATGCAACTCAAAGTGTTCCTTTCGATCTATGCATGCACAAATGAATGAATTGTGAATTACTACGAGACAACTAAAATGACACTAAGTTGTCTATTAAGCTAATTCATGATTACGTGAAACTATAAGGTGTTGGTATATTATTTGTAGCGATGGTTCCAAGACGTGAAAAGCATTGCAACCGATACTATTGGAAAAAAGAAGTTATAGTAATAGAAGATGCAAGATCAACTTGAATTTAGATCTACAAGAGAGCCAATATATAATTTACGGAAGATTTGGAAAGTGTTTTTTACGCTAACAGAGCTCAACAAGATGAGACTTAAGGCTACTTGATTTGGTCTCCACTAAAACTGCACAGTCATAAGATTAGAATAGGGGAAAAAGGGAGAGGCGGATAAAAGATGTCGATAGCTCTAAACGAGGATTAGAGGTTATGACTTTAGATAGAGTAAAGACGTGCAGAGACAAGACAATTATCATGTATCTTTAGCTAGATCGTTGAATATATTTTTATAATAAATTTATTAGAGATATAAATATTGTTAATATTTTTTATAAATCTAATTAAATCAACATGAGTAATATAACGATACTTTGAAAGGGATAGAGCAATACTAGTTCGTAAGTCCGTTTATAGAAGCCATGACGAAACAAGGCCGAAAGCCTGAAACTGTGGTATGACACCCGGTGAAACACTCCATAATTTTTTTTACACTCCGTAATGGGGCCGTTCACGATGCGGAAAGACCAACCACCGATCGCTCCCCTGTTCACCAAACCAGGTAACAAACGTTTTCTCTCACACACAACCAAATGGTTTGATCAAGTTTCGGACAAGCGAAGGAGGCCAATAAAACGACCAGCTCACAGTAGCCTCTAGGCGGACCTAGGTTCTAGCTACTCCTAGTCGGCTAGCCGCCATGACTTGACATTTCGCAAGTTTGTGGTGTTGCTCGTGTGTGAGCGAGGCAATTAGGTCTACACATATATCCGGGTTGTGGTCGGCCGTTTAACCCTAGCCTTGTCCTCGCATCGCTTCTGCTGACAGACAGACCAACGACCGCGATGTGCGCCGCCCACACCGGAGACATGTTTGCGTGGGACTCGTGCGTTTCCCTTTCTTACGTATGCATCGATATATAATACTACGGCTCGACTACCGTCTACCTACCTGCACTCGGGAGGGGAGTACAGAGACGGACTTTGCTCTCTCCCGACTCTCTCCACTCCTCGGTAGGGCGAAACCCCAGTGGGCTCGAGCTGCTTGCTCTATGGGTTTTTTTTCTCTCTTCTCTTCCCTTCATAGTCTAATTAAGCTTAAAAGATTCGTCTCGTGAATTTCGTTTAAACTGTGTAATTAGTTTTATTTTTTATTTATATTTAATGTTTCATGCATGCGTCCAAAAATTCGATGTGACGGGGAATCTTGAAAAACTAGGCGGCAAACTCCAAATTCGATGGTTCCTCAATCTTGCGGAAATGCAATGCATACGGACGCTGGAAGAGGCCGCAAAATCCAAATACCAACAGACTTTCAGAGACAATGATGGCCTCATTTCCTAATGTTGATTAGCCTACTCTACGGCCTCACTTCAAGTGACGCTGGATATATAGACTAACACCAGTTCAGAGTCCAACTCTACGATTTTGTAGTATATTACTTTGCCGCATCAGTCCATATTGCAAGATGCTTCTGCAGGCTGAGCTGTTAGCCTCATGACAGTCTAACACGGGCCCACTAATCAGTTAGAGGAAAATGTATTGTGCAGACTCTAATACGTTTCTTACGACACAGACAGGAACAACAAAAAATGAGGTCCTGAATAGGCCTGCAATCTTATTAGGCCCCGTTCGTTTCACTGAAAAAACAAGTCAAAACACTGTTCCGGCTGATTTGTTGTGAGAGAAAAACACTATTTCGACTAAAAAACGAGCTGAAAAGTACTGATTATAAGACAAGCGAATATGCCCTTAGTCATCATTTGTTTGGACACGAACGGTTTTGGCTGGCTGCGACGAAGAAGACACGAAGTACATCACGATCCAGACAGATGATATGAGAAATTTTATGCTATGAATCATGAGGTAAACAACAAATAACTAAATTAAAGGACAGTTGGTAGGCATCCATTTCGGCACGCCTACATAACTTGGCTGCTCTGCTCGTGAAGGGGTTCTTGTAGAATGAGAGCGAGGCCGAGGCTGCTCGGATTAAGTACACGAACGTTGACATCACAATCAAAATAACAAGACTATGGGCTTGTTCGTTGGTTGGTGCTGGTGCTGGTTTGGGTTGGCTGGTGCTGATTTTTTGTGAAAGGAAAACACTGTAGGTTGGCTGGTTTGGGCTGGCTGAAACCAACAAACGAACAGGCTGTATGTAATTGTCTGCCTGTGTTCAGGTCGCACAAGTTGGCCTACCTTCATTTGATTTTCTTAATGCAAACTTGTCTCCTTTTGTGCATGTATGGCCCAACAGATCACGGGTTCCGCGTTCCGTTTTTTGCCTACTTGGCTTGGAATTTGGCAAACGGATAAATAACAGCTGCTGCTAGTCTCTTTCCTCCAAAAAAAAACATAAGCAAAAGTTAAGCCTTTTTTTTACTGAAAGTGACAGAACAGAAAAAAAAAAAGATGTACTCTACAGTCCTGTTCACAGATTCAAATTTCACTGCATAATTTGAGCTTATTACCGAAACAGGACAAGATCTAAAGGTTAGGCTATCACGCCTCACAACTATTGAGCTCATTTCACCACCACTCTAGTTCAACTTGATTTACTAGACAAACTGAAGAATTAGTTAATTAAGTTGTAAATTGGATTCATGAATAAATCCATGGCCATTCTTAGAAAAAGGGTTTACAGAAGAAGAAAAGGCACAGATTTTGAGAAGAAATGCAGCTTAATAGATAATGAATCACGCATCCCGCAGCAATATCTTAAAGCAGAGCTTAACAGTAAAGCCCACCGCTTGCCTTTGTGAAAGAACCCTAAACGACAAGAGAAACACTCATGGCAAACTCCGATTGGGCTTTGCTTGTGGTTCAGGATCTCTAGAAGGCCCTAATAGACAAACGATGGGCCAAGCATGAGCCTGCCAAATTCCGGTTCGTACAAAGCAGCCACGCTCAGACTACAGACGTGAACCCCATGTTTAAGATCCTACACCGCACTTCCATTTTCTTCGGAACATGGTCTCAAATTTTGTAAGGAAGGCTTTGACTAAACGATTGGATGCTCCATATCAGCTAAAGTTATTGGTGTCCACTAATCAGCTGGTCAAACAAAGATACATTAGCAGAGAAATGGAGAGCCACTTACGTGATCTACAGCTGCAGCTGTCCGATAGGAAAACCAGACATAGTGGACCAAGTGCCCCCCCTCTACTTCAGCACCTACAAGGAAAATCAGGATGCCAAATACTCTTTGTTAGACTAAAAATAACAATATGATCTTGTACAGGCAGATGGGCAATAACTTGGATTGCACGTTTAGCTGGAACAAGACATGTCTGCATGATAAGAAAATGAAAGCTGGTAGTATTATTCAAGGCCATGGGCGGATACAGAGGGTATTCCCCGTATTCACAGGAATACCCAACTATTTTAGCACACTTCTATATATATATGTCTATATACTTGTATATGTATATGTATAATGCCATATTTTGTAGTATTTTCACTCATTGAAGCCCAAAACAGTAAAACAAAACAGCCTCTCAAATTGGCTCATATTTTGTAGTATTTTCACTCATTGCAGTTAAAAACAACTGATTTTTTTATTGACGTGGAAGTAGGAATACCCAAGTTTGGAATCCTGGCTCTGCCACTGTTCAAGGCGTTGCACAGGATGACAGGAAGCTTAAGTATGTGATTCCTGGACAGACAGACTACACAAGGTTCTGAGATCAAACCAAATCCATGGAAGGGAAAAGATATACAAACATGATAACCGAGATAGTTATGTTGATTACAGCAATAAATGGGGCACTGGAATCTAAGATAACAATGGTCATCCCTCATAACCGTGTTTGATAAACTACCCTCCTTTTCAAACTGTCAGTTTGGGTTACAATTACTTAAGCCATTAGCTGGGTAAACAGCAAAGAACCAACTGGTAATTAGCGGTCTGTTCGCTTGGTCGTAAACGATCGTAAATTTTCAGCCGGAACAGTATTTTTCTCTCATACCAAACCAGCCAGCAGTACTTCTTCACGATCCAGCAACGAACAAGCCCAGCCAAACGAACATGTTGTAGATTGATTAGGTCCTCCATTAATATCATACAACAAACCATCGCAAGAAAAGAGCTCTCGGATTCCAAATCTCTGTTAACGCGTGAATGTAAATGAACAAGATTTTGGAGAACTATTGCTTTCATTGATCTTGGAAATATATTTATACAAGTGGAGGGGTGTCACGAAGGGACACGACTGCTCCCAAAAGGCATGCCTTTTGGAACTAAAATTAACTGTCTTATCCTATCCACTAATCCTGTGCTTGATGCATGAGATCACTTGTGAAGAGACGCATGTTCGTCTGTAGACGTCCGTTCGCGTATAGGTGTCGTTTCACAACACTCCCCCTTGATCGAATCTTCTTTGAGATCAATGTAGCTGTAAGCTGAAATTTATCGAAAAACCCTATGGGAAAAATCTGAGAAATATATGATATGCCATAAAAACTCCTTTAAACCTTATTGGAAAATAAGGAGAAAATAACATATTTATTTGTGATTTAAATAAACCACTATGTCATTGGTATCCCATTAAAAACCTCAATGGGGAAAATATTGGATATACGACATAAAGATAACTCCCCCAAAAACCTTTCAGGAAAAATATGATGAGCAATATAAAGTGATATGCCGCTAAAACTCCTATAAAAACCCAGTGAAAAAATTAGGAGAAAATATGACAATATATTATTGGTATTGCCTCTTGGATAACTCACATGTAAAACCTTTTCCGGGAAAAACCATGAATAAGTTGTGAGGGCAATATGTGTTTTTGATATTTCCCACAAAAATCCTGATGGAAAAAATAAAAAATATGACACATGCTTATGTTAATATTACCTCATTAAAAACTTTAACAAGAAACCTTATGAGTAAAACTTGTGAAAGAAAAGAGTATAATATAATACTGCTACAGGTCAGCATCTAGGAGATGTCTCCCTCTGATTCTTGCAAATTTCAAAGTCGTCGCATACCAATCTTATGTAGAAATTTTTGAAACATAGAAGTTGGTAAGGACTAAGTAAATAGTTCAGCGAGATTATCGCATGCGGTGATTTGCAAGATGTTTATTTCCCCGCTTTCTTGTAACTTGTGGAGATAAAACAGCTTAGGGGCAATATACTTAGCGACATTACTCTTTATGTAACATGTTTGCATCTATGTAACATAAGCGAAATTATCTTCATAGATAATTATAGGTGATTTAATCGAACCAATACCACATGCATGTTGTATGTGGTTAATCATTCTGTGAAGTCATACACATTCATGTGATGCCTCGTATAGAGCAATAATTTCAGAATGATTAGTAGAGGTCGCCCGTCAGAGTCTGTTTAGAAGACTTCATGAAATAGCTGTACCTCCATGTAAGAATACAAATCCAGTTTGGGATGGAGACCAGATAAGTAACCAGCATCCGTGTATCCAATCATATTGGGATCATGATTTCTCTTAAAGAATAAACCAAGATCCTTTGTGCCACTAAGATATCTGAGGATATGCTTCGCTCCCGTCTAATGACGGTGAGTTAGATTTGTACTATGTCTAACTAGTATGTTCACTGCAAATGTGATATCAGGCCTGGTGCAATTTGCAAGATACATAAGTGGTCCAATGACACTAAGATATGGAACCTTGGTCCCAATATCTTTTCTCCAATATTTTCTGGATATAGGCTAATTGATGCACTAAAATCCCTAAAGGACGGTGCTCAAGTTGTAAACCTAGACAATATTTGGTCTTACCCAAATCATCCATCTCGAATCCACATGATGAAAATTATATCTCAAATGATTGCATAATTATTTCTGTATCATGATGATATCAAAATAACTAATATACACAATCATGCTTAATTATACACAATGTATGTTGCGATTTGTATTTTGGATTCAGAATGTGAAGTCCATTGGGACTTATACATCCGAATCTATCAAATTCATTTGATATGCCAATTATTGAATTTAGAAAACTTTATTTTCATACATACCATGGGGTATGCTATGCTGGGTCTCTGCGTGAAACCATATGCTATAAGCTCTCATTGTTCACCACCTTGCTTCTGAAAAGAAACTCTGTGAGGGAAGATATTACTGTGGTAATACTTCTCATCATTGAACAAGAGCAATCTCCTTAATTGACACCTTTTAGTTTGACCAAATTTGAGTGTGAAGACACTCTGCCTAGGACTTTTGGTCTGGATCCAGTAAGGTAAAAAAGCAATCTTTGAGGAGTATATGCCGCGACAATTTATAGTCTTTAAATGATTGATTCGGTTCTTGAAATCAATATAGCATGTGAAAATGTTAACCCTTTTGCACTCCGAGTCATTTCTCATATGGAGTCAGAGTGTTCCAATGTCCCAGGATCAGAATTTGGGTGCACCGTTGATCCGGGTGGATTTTGATCCGGGTTTTTGGATGCTCATCTATTTTGGGTGTCTACCAACTTGAGGTTGGCTTGGATTTACTGATTTGGAGGATATTGTCCCCAGTATCCTCGGACGCTTACTTGGAGCATTATCCTTAGGAGCGACCGTACTTCTCCCCCTCTTCTTTGGAAGTGGGAGTTGAATGGTTTTAATTGGTATCTCCGTTCTTTCAGGCACATTATAAGTAGGATAAGAGGATTTTGTGACACCCTTATTATCAGTAAATGTTTCTGGCAGAGTCTTTACAATATGATGCAAATATAAGATATTCTAAACGATTAGGTTTAGAATTTTTAGTACGTGGATGTGAGGATTGCTCTTTTGATTCCTGGCATTCTTAATGTGGTATAAACCTCCCCCTAATGCCTGGAATTCTCCTCAAATGTGACCGAGTTACCTCTTGGGATCCCTAATGCCCATTGGTATGTTGGGGTGGTGATATGGGTTTGTCAAAACATACTCGATGCGCAGATGGAAAATGTTTGGTTGCGGCCAAAGTTTCACGTACATACTGCAACGGAGGGAGTTGTATAAGTGCAGCTTGACGAATTTGAATTAACGATGCGGTGTGTAAGGCCGCATGAAAACAACTTAGTTCTGGTAAATTACAATTCTATTTTAATATGTCATGCAATTTGATTCTCAATAAGAGATTCAATAAAACCATTATTGGTATGGACATAAGGTACTTGATATATAGTACCCAAAAATCAAACTGTTCCATATAAATGGATTTGATCCCGCATCCAGGATAATTTGCTCTAAATTGAAGATTTCGAGCAATGAGTTTGGTATAGTGATGGTTCTCGTGACTAAGAGACACACATGGGACTATGTTATGGATGCATAAATGTGCATTACATAGTATCTTTATGGTCCATAAAATGGTAAATAGAGTCACATGTATGTTCTTGAATTTCTTCAAGAAATGTAGTGGCTCATATTGATGCTATGACCAATAAAATTGACAATAATTCTCAAGTTATCTCTATAGTTGAATAACTAAGGCAAATGTGACAAGTCTTGTTGACATCAAGAGAGAATTATTTGTACGCAACATTGGATACATGTTATGTTTATGTAGTCAAATCCAACTGAGGATGTTTTGTTTAAGTATTGCCATATCCGTTGTTAAGAGAAAATACTCATCTTAGTTGTCATCTTGGGGTTTTCATATGAAAACCACATTGACAGATATCTTTATAATTTTAATTGGGTATATTTTGGAATCATAATACAAGAATGAATTCATGATTATTATTTAAGTACCAATAGAGAGTATGATAGTAGGACGGCCAAAACCCACTATTATGACATCGCGTCAAGCGATTAACAAAATATTTTCTTGTCTCTATGTAAGAGTTTAGGAATATTTTGCTTCCCTATGTATAGAGTTTGTGATGCAACTATCCACTAAGTAAAATTTCTCTTTGCATTTGGATTGACTCCCGTATAGGTCTATATATAGCATGAAGAATATAATGACATTCTTTGTAGATATATAGATTACATACAAGTTAATTAATGGAATATCAAATGTGATGGCGCATTATTGTGATATTCAATTGAAATTGATGACAACATTTTATATTACAACATCAAAATGGGACATAGATACTAGGTATGTTTGTAAATGGAAGACAAATTTTGGTCCCCAAAATGGATCAAGCGAAGGAAATTCGATGATCGTGCTCTCCATGCTCATAAGACCCACTTATTAATTAAGTGTTTGGTTGCTACTTGGTTTTTTCATGAAACTTGTTGTGAACAACTGGCCTTCCTGGTGGTGTCAGGTTGAAGATAGAAGCGTGCTTCATATCTCTATTGTTGAGCCGGATATTTATGTCTAATGAATTTGTAATACAGATCAATTAAATGTTTCAAGGTATGACATTTCCAAGTTGTGTGGCTGTAACATACATAATTGGGACAAAATATAGTTCTATCATATTTGGGAAATGCCTTGACCCTAAAGAATGCATGGGACTGCTACTTCTTTTTGCGTTAAATCTTACCATTAAAGTTCTATGGATGGCATTACTACATGGCATCGAACTTGTAATGATTCTAAAAATTCAATGTACTTCAGATGATAGAGCATCACTATAATGCTAATGATGATTCCTCGATAAGAGTTTATCATACACTTAAACCTAAAGTAATGTAGGAATTAATCTAGAATACATTTGGTAAGTTGTGTACTTTCGCGAAAACGCAATGTTGGGGGATATTTTAGAACAACATAATTATATTCTCAAGTGGACTTAAGATCATAGAGATAAAGTTGTGGCCAATCATAGTTGGTATTGGGCAGAATAACTGCCTTGTGTTGTTCGTATCACTCGTTGAAAGCTAGCTATATAGTGCTTCGATTTGCACCCATTGAGATACACATACGTGTGACCTGGATGTATATGGTGCTTTATTTAAATAAAACTCCGTGTTTAAATTGATCATAAGTGGTGATGCTCTCTTATGAGGAGCATCAAATATTGTCATGAATCCATAGAACATCAAGTTTAACATTACGTCCATTGACCATGTTAGATAATGGTGACCATCAAGAGCAAGAGATCAAACTCTTTGCTGGCTATTATTCTAACAAGGTTTAAACCATAGATTTTCTAAATTTACGCTAAGGGTAAATTTAAAATTGCTATGGTGATGTTGTAATGGGATGCAAAATAAAGACAAGATAATCTTGTATTAATGTTAGTGTAAAAATCTCATATGCATAATAATATAATAGAAGTAGTCACAGTAAAGGTGTAGATCTTAAAATGGGCATAATCTATGTTAACAATAGATGCCAAGTCATTAATGCAAGTTGTATGAACACGTCTTAAGGTAGTCATCAAAGATTGATGTAGACCTTAGTTAATTCGCAAACGAATTGGGTACTCACATTGAGGATACTCACTAAGTTGTGGACCTAGTGTAGATCCTACAGTAGCAACTATTGTGTTACCTTGTGGATGGCCAATAGGAATGCGAACTAATGGTAGTCATCTTTGTAAAAAGATGTAGACCATATGTTCTAATTTATGATGTTGGGTACGCACGTTGAGAATAGTCAATAAGTGTTTACTTAGTGTAGATCCCGCAGTAGCAACTTTGATGCTAACTTGTGTATGGCCAACAAACAAATATAGAACATGCGCATTATACAATTGATGAGAAAATACACATAAAATGTTGCATCCATAATTTAAGAACGTAGTGCTTTAAAATTGAAAAGCTTAAATGGGCTTAAATCAAATGATCGATTGCATATTAAATAAAATGAATTGCAAGATCATGGTCGTAATAGTAAGGATACTTGTTTATTGGATTTGCCATACCATGGGACAAATACTTTGAACAGTACCATAAATAGACATTTTACAATAGTAAAACATCACAAGTACAATAATTGTTAAAGTCAGCGACCTAAACAAATAGTACTTACACATAGAATAACTATGTAGTTTGCTGCAGAGAATTATTAGAAACAAATAGCCTTATGCGAATTCTTTGCAAATAAAAAAAAATAAGTAGCAGGCTTGCCGGCCGTCAGGCCCATTTAGCAAGGATGCTACAGACATGTTAAAACCTGGGGGCTTAATCATGAATCTGGATTACAATAATAATTCATGAAAATCATTATGTAATTCACAAGCAATAAGGGGGATTTTTCTGCAAAAACCGCAGAATCTTATCCCTTCCACGCGGAGGCATTGACGGTTTCTTCCGTCGCCCGTCCTCTCGGCCGCCTCCATGGGGACCGGCCACCGCCGGGCTGGCCTCTGGCCGCCGTAGTGAGGCGCGGGAGGAGGTGTGCGACGTCCTTGACAGCGAGCTCGTTGCCGTGGCTGTGGTCCGGGCGCGTGAGGAGAGGATAGGATCGCCTCCGTCGGGCGTAGGTGCCGCGGGCGTGAGGGCGCAGCCGGCCTCAGGTAGAGCACATCGTCGATAGGGAAACTCCCCCTGTGCCGGATCTGGCTGATTGCAACCTGAGCGACGCGATGGTTGTAGTTGCCGGCTTGCCGCGGCCGAAGTTACGGCTTCCGTATTGGAAGAAGACACATCTGGCATCCTCCAGGAACAAGGTACAGAATGTATCCGTATTTCATACGTTGATAGGTACTTACCTTTGCCATCGAATTAGATATTGTTCCTGTCGGAGTTCATCGTCCTTATTGCTCTGGATTCTCAAGGAAACCGGTGGCCTCCCATTCTTCTCTTGAAGACGATGCGGCCATGGAGGACAAAAACAATGTCATCAGTCATCACAGCAAGGCAAAAGCCATGTTCATGTTCATCCTCTTCTGCCCCAGCGAGAGCGTGCGATGATGGTTCAGAGGCATGCGTGTCTCTGTCGTTCGCAGAGCAAAGTGCCGATAACATGTTAACGCATGAATGTAAATGAACAAGATTTGGGAGAACTGTTGCTTTCATTGATCTCGAAAATATATTTATACAAGTGGAGGGGTGTCACGAAGAGACACGACTGTTCCCAAAAAACATGTCATTTGGAACTAAAATTAACTGTCTAATCCTATCCACTAATCATGTGCTTGATGAATGAGATCACTCGTGAAGAGACGCCTGTTCGTCTGTAGACGTCCGTTCGCGTATAGGTGTCGTTTCACAACAATCTCAACCAACTGGAATAAACCAACATGATACAGCTATTCTTTTTTTATGAAAATGATAGCGAGTGCAACACCTAGATAGCCATGCTTAAATTATTCCAGCCTGACTATTGTACTCCAGCTATTGGCCTGCAAGCTCCCTTCATTCGACGTCCACATGTCAGCAGTATAGGGCCTGTTCGGCTAGTATTAAAGTCGGCTGATAAGCCGGCTGAAGCTGTTTTGTCGTGAGAGAAAAATACTATAGATTCTAGCTAATAAGCCGGCTGATAAGTTCATCCATCCCAGCACCCTTTCCCTCTCTTCTTCAAACCCTGAGACCACTTTCCTCCCCATGAGAAACCACCAATAAGTTTTGCTACATACTGGTGCTTCTGATGCCAACATCAACAAAGATGGCCAGAAGCATGCTTGAGTGGACAAGAGTACCAATGTTTATCATCCTCTCCATCCTTGGTATCACTAGTCAATGTTCAAAAAGGCGGTATTAGGCGCTCGCCCAGGAGCGCTGGGCGGAGGGGTAACGCCTCGCCTAGGGGGATAAGCGGAGAATAGGCGCTGTGCCACCAGATCCAGAGCCGCGCCGCCTGGGAGGAGTCAGCCACGGATCCATTGCCGGGCCACTTCCTCCCGGGACTCCTCCTCCCAATCCAAATCAGATGCGCATCCGTTTGAAGGAGAGGGAAGGGAGCAGAAAGGAAAAGGCAGCCCTTGGTCGTGATGGCATGGGGAGCCTTGAGGCGAAGCTGCCGGCAAGATTGCTAAAGTGAGCCTCTGCCTACCCTGCCTGCACCCGGCCTCCACCTCCAGAGAGAGAGAGAGAGAGAGAGAGAGAGAGAGAGAGATGTCACGGGAAAGAAGACGCACCGCTCAGGCTGCAGATGAGATGTGGATAAGACAGAGCGATTTTGCGACTTGCCCCTCCACTTTGTAAAAATTTCTGCAAATTTTCTTGCTATGATTTCCTTTACTGATTTCTTACATTCTAGTCCCTAGAACTTCTATTTTTTCACAAGATACCACTTCTATTACTGTAGGAACTTCTATTTATTCAGCATTTCAGCTACTACATTTATATATTTATTCAGCTATACATGCTGAATGCAAATTTAGCAAAACGCCTAGAAAAACACCTTGAAACGCCTAGGCTAGCCTAGACTCGCTTAGGCTCTAGGCCATGGGTCGTCGCCTAGAAACCGCCTAGCGCCTTCTTGAACATTGTCACTAGTGTAACCAGCACCAATGCAATTGCATCACAAAAAAGCCCGTTTGTACCTCAAGACAACTACCTCATTAGCTGCGGGGCATCTGGTTCTGTGCAGCTTGATGATGGCAGGACATTCCGCTCTGATCCAGAGTCGGTATCTTTTCTACCCCAATGGACATCAAGATCACAGCTAACAATTCTCCAACTGCTGCTTCACCATTATCCCCACTGTACCTGTCTGCAAGAGTTTTCTCTGATGTTTCAACTTATAGCTTCTTTTGTCTCACAGCCTGGCCGCCATTGGATCCGTCTCTACTTCTTACCTATCCCTGACAAAAATACAACCTCACCTCAGCAACATTCTGTGTGTTACGCTGACAATATGGTTCTTCTCCATGACTTCTCCTTCATAGCCAGTCCCCCTAACCCCATCCTTAAGGAGTATATTGTTGTAACACAGGGAGACACCTCGAAGATCATTTTCACCCCAAAGGACTCAATAGCATTCATCAATGCTATTGAAATTGTCTCAGCACCACCCACCCTAATTCCAAATACCACCAATGGCCTGCCTCCTCAAGAACAATTTGACATCTCCAACAATGCATTGCAGGTAGTGTACCGGCTAAATATGGGGGGTGCACTTGTGACAGCCTTCAACAACACACTGGGCAGGACCTGGTTACCAGATGCACCTTTTTTGAAGCTTGAGGCAGCAGCACAGGCGGCTTGGGTTCCTCCTAGAACCATCAAGTACCCTGATGACAAGGCAGTCACACCACTCATTGCTCCAGCAAACATATACTCAACGGCACAGCAGACAGCATCGTCAAATACCTCGCAAGCAAGATTCAACATAACTTGGGAAATGGAAGCAGAGCCAGGATTCAAGTACCTCATCCGCCTACATTTCTGTGATATTATATTATAAGCAAGGCACTCAATAGCCTCTACTTCAATGTCTACATAAATGGCATGATGGGTGTATCCAACCTTGACCTCTCAAGCTTGACAATGGGCCTTGCAGTAGCCTACTACCAGGACTTTACCGTGGATTCATCCAGCATCATCAACTCCACTCTTCTAGTGCAGGTTGGCCCAAGCACAACCGATTCCAGCAATACTGATGCCATCCTTAATGGCCTTGAAGTCATGTAAATAAGCAACCAAGCAAACAGCTTAGATGGCCAATTTTCACCAAAAACAAGCTCACAACTTGGTAAGAGGATACTAACTGGCATAGGTCTTTCTGTGGCAGTAATTGCAGCTGCATTGGCCATAGTGATGTGCTGCAGGTGAAACCGAAGGCCAGAGTAGCAGAAGACAGACAGCTTCCATTCGTGGTTCCTTTGGCTCAACTCCAACCAGTCCAGCTTCATGAGCAGCTGCAGCAGGCTCTCCAGAAATCGCTTTGGCTCCACAAGGACCAAAAGTGTTTTTTCTAGCATGTTTGCATCTAGTGCTTATGGACTGGGCCGCTATTTCACCTTCGCTGAAATTCAGAAAGCCACAAAAAACTTTGAAGAAAAGGATGTCATTGGTGTCGGTGGCTTTGGGAAGGTTTATCTTGGTGTTCTTGAGGATGGTACAAAACTAGCTATCAAGAGAGGCAATCCATCTTCTGATCAAGGTATGAACGAATTCCTGACTGAAATCCAAATGTTGTCAAAGCTTCGTCACCGCCACCTGGTTTCACTCATTGGTTGCTGTGATGAGAATAATGAGATGATCCTGGTTTATGAGTTCATGTCAAACGGTCCACTCAGGGATCATCTATATGGTGGTACAAACCTGAAGCCTCTATCTTGGAAGCAACGCTTAGAAATTAGCATTGGGGCAGCAAAAGGCCTGCATTATCTTCATACAGGTGCAGCTCAGGGTATAATTCACCGCGATGTCAAGACTACCAACATTCTCCTTGATGAAAATTTTGTGGCCAAGGTTGCTGATTTTGGCCTATCAAAAGCTGCTCCATCCCTTGAGCAAACCCATGTCAGCACTGCTGTCAAAGGAAGTTTTGGCTACCTTGATCCAGAGTACTTCAGACGTCAACAACTAACAGAGAAATCAGATGTATGCTCGTTCGGGGTGGTACTCTTTGAGGTACTGTGTGCAAGGCCAGCCATCAATCCAGCACTTCCAAGAGACCAGGTGAACCTCGCAGAATGGGCCCTTACATGGTACCACAAGGGAGAGCTCAACAAAATAATTGATCCTCACATTGCAGGTCAAATCAGGCCTGATTCACTTGAGATGTTTGCTGAGGCTGCTGAAAAATGTCTTGCTGACTATGGAGTCGACCGTCCATCAATGGGAGATGTTTTGTGGAAACTTGAATTTGCCTTGCAACTTCAAGAAAAGGGTGATGTTGTTGATGGAACCAGCAATGGGATACCAATGAAGCACTTCAACGACTCAGTGTATGAATGATGACATGGAGAAATCTAGCAGTGCAGGGCCACCTGTTCAAGGAAGATAACAATATGACCACATCACCAAGATTTGCAACTGTAGTAATCCAGTATAACAGTATTACATTTTTGTTGTCCAGTCAAGGAAAATGATAGGGGCTCCAGATATAAAGATGTACATTATTTTGTTTCTACTTTGAAGATCTAGTTATTCTTTGGTTGAGGCTATATTCTATGAACTAGAGAGCATTCTCAAACTATTTGTAAACTAAACTGTAGCGTCAAATTCTTAATTTTAATTATTTGACTCTTGGAGGTAAATTAATTGCTTGCTCTACTGAACTTAATTCTAGTTCCAAATATTTGAAGTGTAGAAACTAGAAAGTGATAGCAAGTAATAGTGAAATACAATTGTTAGGATAATTGTGAAACAGGTACTATGGAATTGTATATATGTTATACTGTTATACTGAATATGCTGTGTAACTAACCAACAATAGAACAAGGCACATCAGTTGTAAACCTATGCATTATAAATGATCACTTCTTATCACAAATATTCTACTGTAGCACATATACTATCACTCACTTAAAGTTATAATTGTTATTACCAAAATATCAGGTAATCATGGATCAGAAAAATGATTGTGATATATAGGATTCAATGAATTTTCACAACAATATGAAAAATATGTGTAGGATATGCATTTCAAATTATATTTCACTAGAGAGAATGACTTACAAGGAAAGGATCATATTTGTTTGTACTAGTTAACTCTTAATGGCATGAGCACCGTGAATCAGTACATCAAGGAGCACAATCATATAACAATGTTCAACTCCAAACAGATACTAAGGCAGATACGGGAAGTGTTGCTTTTGATAGCTATATTGAATGTCACATACACTAATCTTTTTTCTTGAACTATGCAGGAGGGCTGTGTGTCATATCATTAAATAGGAGAAACACACAAAACAAAACAAAACAAAACAAAACAAAGGCAGAAGAGCCCCACCTGAACTCACACCCCAAACACCAAACAAAACAAAAAAAAAGGAAGAAAACAGACGCCCAGCTAGGGGACTAAAAAAGGCCCGCATGACATCCCAAGTCTATGACTCAAGGGGAAACAACCTAGAGAGAAGGTCCTAGAGCTTGGACGCTCCGCCAAACACCAAAGGCCACATTCATCTTCCACTGTCTGTAGGAGGCCCTGAATACTGGGAAGAGCTCCTTTAAACACACATGCATTTCTGAAAATTTACACCTTCAAATAACACAATAAGCTGCGAAGAAAGAGGTAATTTGGAGTACTGTTATTTGATCTATCACTTAATTACATATAAAAAATCATACAATTGGGGATGCAGTAAAAGTGGCTCGATTGACTGATGAAGAATTGAAGACTGGTGTAAGAGTGTGACATATGACTTCCAGTTTCTATAATGATATGAATTTTCCTATAAAGCACAGACAAAGGCATTCTAGTCCCAAAGAATAAAATGCATTCATAAGGTTTAATCAGCTGCCTAAGGCAACACCTCAACAGCACAACGCTATGTTAACCAATACCACTGGAAGTTCAAGTGGTGAGATCAGGCAGATGATGAACGTGAATGGAGTAATTACTTAATACAGATCAATACGACAACATTGGACTTGGACAAAGTGGCGCTGATCTTTTTCAGATAGAGGGCACGTTTGGTTCACAGCCACACATTTGGTGGCGAGTGTGGCAGCGCCTAAGCTGTGGTGGTTGAAATCGGCGCCGCAGCTGTGGCGTATTTTTCAACTGGGAAAGACTGTGGCTGCCACGTCCAAACGCTGAACCAAGCAGCAGCCTTCTGCTGGTGGCAAGCCGCACTTGAGGCTAGCAGGCTGTGGCGGGGAAGCAAACACCTCCATAATTATGGTACCACTATGCCACACAAAAATAGAGGTTGATCTGATGGCATTACATGAAGAAAAGAACATCTAGTAATCTAACTAAACATTGCTTGATTCAGATGCTAATGGTTCTTTTCTTTCTGAAGCACGAGCTGTTGACAACATGCTACTTCCGAGACATTTCAATAAAGCTCAGAATGTTAAGTTACCACTAGATCCAGGGTTGGATAGTACTAATTATCTGACTGAGAAACAAGATGAAAGAAGTCAAGAAAACTGAAGAAGATGGAGATTGGAGCATATAGCAATTGTTTTATCCCTTGATGCCCTACAATCATGGGAACTAGACAGATCAGATACCAATATAGTCTAAAGCCAACAACAACAGTTGTTACAGCCTAGGCTAAGGCTGCAAAGGCTATCTTCTGTATATATACTTCGAGAGGGGGAAACTAACACTCCTGGCAACCTGTAAATAATAGATAAAGAAATCACAAAATGATCATGATACAGCCACAGTGTCTTACAGATGAATGTTACAAGGTGCTCACCTTGAGTGCCAAATCTTCATCAATGTTAGATCGATATCTAGCTGAGCCTTCTAGCGGGCAGCTCCGGCTTTTGGAGAGGAAATTAGAATTGCAAAGTGTTGAAAGTTGCAAAAGAACATCTGACATCAAACCAGTCATTCCACTTCCATTCATCATACTATCAGGACATTCAACATCACCGAGATAATCTTCTGACACTGACGTGATGCACTGAAATATAGCCAAGAGCCGCTCAAGAGGAAATGTGCCAGGGCCTTTCAAAAGCATCTCTTCAGCCATGGTGTCCTTCATATTCATCGACGCCTGAGAGCTCCTACATCAAAGAACAATGATGTAAGCATCTAATAAGATGATTAGACTGTTGGCAAGTCAAGAGATGGCATTAGGTGGCATACTTTCTCTTTCGCCTATGGTTATCTGACCCTCCAGTTGAATCGAACAAAGCTGCATCAAGAGTAGCCGGGTTCCTTGAAGCCAGGAAAGCTGACAATAGTAAGTATTTCGCAGACACAGACATGTGGAACTCCAATTCAGTCAGCAAACCATCCCTACTGCCAAACCGTCTTTTACTACTAGCCTTCCCACCAGAACTACGGTCCTTGCATTCATCCACAGAAGTCCTCGTGGGAACACTGAATGTCTCGTTCAAGGCAACAGCCAAATGTGGCTGTATATGTTCAAACAACCTCCTTTTGATGCTCTCATCCGGAACTGCCTTCAAATCCCCCAATGGCTCGCAGTACCTCCTGAAAAGTGGCTCCAGTGCAGCCACCAGTTCATCTACCCTCCTTGTTACTCGGAACAATGGCTTCAGCGCCACACTGCCAAACAACAAGAGGAATGAAAAGAAGAAATAGCACGATTGAGTAATCACGCTCCAACGATGCTCCCAAGGCACTAGCATACCAATGTCAAATATACTGCTTGGTATTTGATTCGACCCATTCCCAGGATCAAATTAGCACAAAAGCCAGAATCACTGATGAATGCCTTACCTAAGGAACGATGAGTACAGCTTCGGATTGGGATGGCCTCGCATCAGGATGTCTCGGACCTCGTCCACTGTGTAATCAGGGAAGTAAATGTGATTCGGCTCGACAGAGCCAGTCATGGAGTAGTACGCATCAGGTGTAGCACTGCTCACGTAGACGAGCACGACCTGCGGCAATCGGAGGAGATCGTAGAGGCGGAGGAGGAGCGCCAGAAGTTGACCGCCCTTGTCCCAGCTCCTAACAACCTCCAAATTATCGAACACCAGATACACGGCCTCGCCCTGCGCGGAGAGGCCAGCAAGCGCGTCGCGGAGCGCGGCGACGAAGTCCGAGGGCTTGTCCGGGATGCGCAGGCGAGAGGAGGACGACGACGAAGGCGGGCTGAGCTGGGTGAGGAGGGAGGCGAATAGGGCGCGAGGGGACGGGAGGGAGCGCAGGGCGGCGTAGGCGACGCGCCGCGGGCGAGGGCGCACGTGGCGGAGAGCGAGGAGGAGCGCGCGCGTCTTCCCCGTGGCGGCGCCCCCGTGGAGGAGAAGCGGTAGCGCCGGCGCGGGCGCCAGGAGCCGGAGGAGGTCCGTCGCCTGCGCGCGGCGGCCGGGCAACGCCTCAAGGAGCGCGTCGACGGTGCTCCGCTCATGCTCCCCTTCCTCCTCCTTTGCGGCGGCGGTGGGGACAGGTTGGCGCCTGGGCGTCGATTTGGGCCTGGATCCGGACGGGGAGTTCGGGGAGACGGGATCGGCCGTGGAGGAGCGGGTGGCGCGGCGCGGGGTGACGAGCTGCGACATCGCGGAGGGTGTCGGCAGTGGTCGGCGTCGGCGTCGGCGAGGATGCCGTCGGAACCCTAGGCGGCAAGAGGCGGGGACCGGGTGGGACTTGAGAGGGGGTCAGGGAATGGCGAGCCGCGAGCGGGACTTCGGGGAATTTTTGGGCGCGCGCCGCAGCGTGGGCGGGCGGGAAGATGACGCACGGTTGGGCCGTTGTTGATTAGCCTTTGTTAGGCCAGTTCCGTTCCGAACGGAAATGGATCCACGGGCGGTCAACTCGGTAATCGGGCGAAGCCCAGAATGCTCATGGGATACAGGGGCAGTGGCAAGCTGGGTTGGGGAAATGGTTGGCCTAAATTGAGAAGAACAATTCTCCTCTGAGGAATGAATGAAGTAGGGCCTTTCTCACCATACCAAGCCCAAACCTAAGCTATAGAGGTCCACAGACCAGAGTTCTTCAAATGAGATTCAGGAGAGAAGATGTGGAAGAGGAAGACAAAGGAAAAGGCTCATACATGGATTTCTCCTGATCTTGAGAGTGGTTTGCACAAAATGAATGTTGGCGCGGCTTTTGCATTTGCTGAAGATTATGGTATTCGTAGTCATAAAAGTGGCTTCAGACTGCCTAAATGTTTATATCAAAAATATTTAAGAAATGTTCATATACACTTCCACCACACTAGAACATTGAACCGATCTAGTGAGGGGGTGTGGAATTGTGGATAACATTAATTAGGACCTGTTTGATATAGGTCTCGTTCGCTTCGCTGAAAAAATAAGCTGAAACACTGTTCCGATTTATTTGTTATGAAAGAAAAAACACTGTTTCGGCTGAAAAAACAAGCTGAAAAAAACGGATTATAAGAGAAGTGAACATGGCCATAGTAGCTAATTGCTAACTAGCTAAAAATTAGTTCTAGCGTATCCAAAGAGTAGAGCTGAATAGATGGGCTAATCTTTTAGTCAAAATCTTTAAATAGTTGGTAACCAACTGGCTAGTCAACAATAGCTAATCTAGACTATTTTTTAGCACAAACCAGTAACGGCCCATATGTATCAAACATGTCCTCACTATAAGTTGATGTTGTTTGTCACTGCTATACTAGAAAAAAAAACATTGGAATATCACCATCCAGTACTAATCACGTCCCACATGGATAACACACATCGCACGGTTCACTGCATTGACCAAGTCTCACAAGTTTTTTTTATATAACTCATCGAAGCAAACTTCCAAAACGAATTTCTCCACGTGTTCCCTTTAGAGCCCTATAAGTTTTTTTTTTTGGAATTTTGTGTTTGCGCCCCCGCTGTATAGTGCAAATAGTGTTGTTTATTATCCGACAAGAACAACCATGATGTGCCGCGTGACCGAGCCGTCACGGCGCCACCACCCGTCCGAAACCCAAAAGCACGCGACCGCTGGAGTGGATCTGTGGAAGCCAAATTCACTAGCACGGCCCTGGGCAGCTCTTAATTACCTGCACTGCACGTCCGTCCAGCCCCCGAGCTGCGGGCCTTTTTGTTTTCCCCTTCTCGCGTCTGCTTCCTTTGTCAGTTCGTCTGGAAGGAATGCTTGTTGTTTTATTATCCGACGAGTATACACAAAACAAAACTAATCCATCTTAAACTACTAGCGTAGGAGTACTACTGATTAGTCGAGCATGTCTTGATCATTGTATTAGATTGATCTCCACCAATTGGTCTAGTTGGGCCCTTGGATCTCTACACCAATTAGCCTAGTTGGGCCCTTGGATCCGCGCCCTGATCGAGGACGCCCAACCGCTCCATGATTGGTGGGCCCCCGTCGCACAGCGCTATAAAAATAGAGGTGGGGCCGGAGCACAAGGCATGAGGTTCACCTGAGCCGCCAGACGTCCCACCTACAGTCCCTAAACCCTAAGTTGATCTAGTGAGGGGGCGTTGCCAGCGACGGGAAGACCGCCACCACCACCACCATGCTTCCTCTGCACCGCCCATCATCATGCGTCCATGACTTCACCGTCGGACCTCACCACGCCATCGACAAGCACCCCATGGCACGCTCGTCTTCTACAAAGGCGGCCGATGGTTTGCACCTCCGCAACCTCTCTCTCTCTCTCTCTTTCTGTTTCTCGTACTAGCATGTTCTAGGGTTTGCTATTCAATCACATATCAGTATGTGAAAGTGCA